>PVIU01032834.1:0-13090 GCA_004026605.1 Ondatra zibethicus | reverse complement strand
GTTTCATTTATTCATTTTTTGTTTTGTTTTTACACAACTCCTTAACATTTTGTTCTTTGAGAAATCTTTATCTTACAAATAGTTTTTTGACCAACTTAACTTTTATAGGCTATTCCTAGCCTACTAAAAAGAGCCACATTTTTTTTTCCAGTAGTACTTCCTATTTCTGGGGTTTATCTGTGTGTTTACTATGTTTATTTTGTTTTCATTCTACTTATTAGATTTCCTCCTTTTTTCTACTCTCTCTTTTCCACTCATGTGTTATGATCTCTGTCCCTTCAGAAAAATGTAGATCCCATGAAAAACCAGACATTCTTGGTTTTCTTCATTGGCTTTCCCCTTCTAACTAGGATATCAATATTAGAACAACATAGCAGAGAAAATTGACATGTACCACCCTAATCAAGCAGATCAAGTTGATTTGATTGATACAGGAACAAACAGGCATAATGTGTCTGGTTTAGGTTGTGCTGAGATCATAAAATAGATCTAAAATAATTTCATTCACAAAAAATCACCAGTTCAACACAGGTTCTAAAAATAATTGTTCTGTAATAGTTAAAAATGTCTGATATGAAAAACAAAGGATGGAGGGAATGGTCAGGACATGAAAGGACAGAGCTACTTTTCACCAAGTAATTTGTCTGTGGTACTGCGAAGCAATTATGAAGGCAAGTGAAAGTAAATATAAATGAAATTCTTTGATAATAAGACTATATAAATATTTATTTTGGTACATCTATAGTAGTTATATAAGAGAATGTTTTTTATAAAAGAAATATGTGATAGCTTCTTAAAGATCAAACACATTTCATGACCCAAAATTACTGACAGTATGTATCTAAGAGTAGAATAATACTAACAAGTCACTTCAACTACTGATGAACCTTACACATGCTTAAGAAAACACAAAACATTTGGCATGTTGTTGAGGGAGCTGCTTGTTCATCCTGGCTGCCCAGAACCAAAATAATTACACAGAAACTGTATTAATTAAGTCACTACTTGGCCCATTAGCTCTAGCTTCTTATTGGCTAACTCTTACATATTAATTAAACCCATGTCTATTAATCTGTGTATCACCATGTGGCTGTGGCTTACTGGATAAAGTTCCCAGCATCTGTCTCTTACAGGATACATAGATTCTCTCTGACCCTGCCCTTCTTTCTCCCAGCATTCAGTTACATCTTCCCCGCCTACCTAAGTTCTGCCCTGCTATAGGTCCAAAGCCATTTCTTTATTCATTAATGGTAAACAAAGCATACAGAGGAAAATCCCATATCAGTATATAAATTAAATTGATGTAAATACCATCATCTGTGTGTGTGTGTGTGTGTGTGTGTGTGTGTGTGTAAATATATATACACCTGAGATGCTTATCTCAGATAATAGGGCTTCAGCTATTCCGGGCTTTATTTTGAGATCATTTATCAATTATACAATCAAATACATTGTATTAGTTATTGCTGACCATCGTAGAGTGCTTTTTCCTGCCCATAAATTGATTTTATATGAAGTTACATTCGTAGAATTAGAAGTTATATAATAAAAGAAATAATGCTGAACTTGTATAAGAATTTATCAGGCCTCTGTAATTTTCAAATAATGATGTTTTATTTATTTCTTACTTGGGGAACTCTTACACAGAGAGATGCCCCAAGCTTTCATTAAATGCCATTTTCATAGCATGACCTCCAAAAGTCATATCCTTATTCCAGAAGATATATTGCTCCTTTAGAACATTTTTAGGCTATAAAATAAAAGGTATGAAGCAGAATTCATAATGGTTATTACCTGGCTTAAAATTCCAATGGCAGGTGTTCCATACAGCTTCTGAAGAGCTAAACTGGAGCATTGCAGCCAGGTTTAGTTTGTAATAGGCTCAGTATTGACCTTCCTTGCCACACTACCCATGGGCATTGCGCTAACCTGATGAAATGGCTAGGATCCGAGAGGCACCTTTGTTTATGGGTTGGACTCTTGCCATATCTTCAAGTGTAATAATCAGCATCCAATCAGAAAGTACTGAAGCAGAAATGAGAAGCAGAGTGCACAATAGGAATGTGTGTGAGGCACTTGCTGTGTACTTATTTTAAGCTCCTTTCACTCCTTGTTTCCTGATTAAATCCTTGCTGGTTCTTTTTGTGATCATTTTTACAATTGTATTATTTCAGCTCTACAAGGCTGAAAGTCATTATCAAATGCAGTGCATCATTTCAAGACAAACATAAGAAAAAGAGAAGAGTTTTGGTGTTTCATTGGTTGACATTGTTGTAGCCATTTAAAGTCAAAGGGCTAGAGTAGAACAACACTAGATACAGATGGTGAATTCTTGTGTCCTCATAATGTAAACCTCCAATGACAATATATCTGAATGAAACAGCCCTCATAAGGCTGGTGGCATAATAAATTAAGAACAAAGGAGAAATGACGTTTGTGCACAATACCAGGTGAATTGTATAAAATACAGTTTGAGAAAAACTTATAAAATCCTGACAAGGATTTTGATATCATACTCTACTTATACATAACATATTTGGATTCAAAAAGCACCCTCAATCATAGAAAACTTAGCTGAATATGTGGACAAGATCTTTGAATGTGCTAGTGTTCTGTCATTTGGGGGATACAGGAAGGAAACCCTTTGACTTGGAAGTCTCAGTCTATATAGTCATGTCACATTGGACAGAAGCACTGAGTGCTTTAGGTGAGATTTTATTCATCAGATTGCAATCTGTAGTCATTGTGGCTGCTTCTTAGGGTGCTCAGAATAGAACTGAACTTTTGCAGATTACACCCTGCTTTTCAATTCCAAACATGGAAGTGTTGCTGTATGCCCCCAAATCAGAAATGCTAAATCTGAGTTTACCAGACTGTTCCTCAGCTGCTCCAGAGAAAGCAACACACTTCTCACTCTTCTGTAAGGAAGTCTGCCCTGGAAGTGGAGTCAGCTGACCTCTGGGAGAGAATGGACGACTTAACAACTATTTAACGTGTTCTCACTTTTGCTTAGGAACTCAGCACGTACATGGTATTCTCTGCCCCAGAAAGTTCTGAGGATTAAACATATTTAGCTGCTTTACTATTTCTGATATCATTTTATGTTTCAGAGACATGGTGTGTTCTAGAGAGATGCATTTGATTGTTCCTAATCTCTCTGTAAGAACAATGTCCTATCATTGCTCAACAGTACAAGGAATAGAGGGCTTTGGACACCAGGAAATTATGGCCTTATAGCTTGAAATGCTAGAAGACAAAAATATAAGCTCTTATCAGTGTTGGTAAATTGTAAGAGCTGTAAGTGAGCCACCTTCAGTCTGATAAATATTACTCTCTGTGCTAGAGGACACATTGCTGTGACAGATCATCTGATACAACATCTTAATAGAAAATATGTATTATACTTACAATTTTGGAGATTTTGGTCCATTGTTGGGGAGAGGACCTAGCAGAACAATCCATCTCACATCAGTTAGGAAGCAGAAAGAAGCTGTAATGGTCCAATCAACATATGCAGGCCCTCTTAGGAGCAATCTAAAGGCACATGCCTATGCTATCCAGGTTCTACCTTCCAGAGTGCCTCCATGACATGATCATTTATTCAGTTTGTACTAAAGCATCAATGATGCTAAAAAGTTGAAGGTCTAACTTTGCTCAGAATACCCTCATGGAGATCCCAAGTGTGTGCTTTATTAATCACTTAGTCATCTCATTCCAATCATGTTTATCTATCACATCACTTTATTTTTCAAGTAAGAAAATTAAATTCTAGTTTGTCTTCTTAAAAATCCATTTAATGATTGTAACGTTTTAGGCATACTAAATAAACATGAATTTTCCAGGAGAGGATGTTTTTCAGTTTATCCTTTGAATATTATGTACTTGTATATAATATATCTTGAGCATATTCTCCTGCAGTCTCCTCCCAGGCAGCCCATGCCATGTACCACATTCCCCTCCAAGCTTCACATCTATTATTATTATTATTATCATTATATGATCCACTTAGTCTTATAACTTCTCTCTGCATGCACATTGCTACTGAGTCAACCTTGGAATGGGGAACCTGGTAGTATCCACAACCAAAAGAAAAGTGATTTTCTTTCTTCAGCAGCCCCAACTCATAACGCTTCAACAAGCAGAAGGGACTCTGGAGCCAGCTGCTCCACCTCTTAACTGGAATTTCTACAGGCTTGATAATATGCAGGCTGTATATGAGTAACCAAGGCTGCTGTGAGTTCACTTATGCCACAACCATGTCGTATCCATAAGGCAGCATTTCACACCATTCCCATCCTTCAGAGCTTATATCTTTCTACACCCTGTGATGTTCTGTGAGCCTTTGCAGATGTGTGGGTAGGGGATGAGCTTTGCTATAGCTGTTACATCCACAATTGAGTATTCAAACTCACAGTGGCTTGTTCTCAGAATTCTAAACAGTTACGTATGAAGAAATCTTTCTTGGAATGATGAAAATCAACAGACAAGTCTTCAGAAAATCAATTGCTTATCTTCATTAATTAGAAGAGAAATGAAGTTTAAAACCATAAGAAACACTTTCTCAGGTGACAAAAATAGTCTGTACCTTGATGAGAATGTAGATTGAACTTTATACACCTCGGAGCTCTGGGGTTGATGGTGTGTTAACAAATAATCTTTAAATTTATCAAACCTTGAAAATTATGGGAGTTTATGTCTAGAAGAAAGTTGAATTATGCATATATTAGTCATATAGGAAATAAACACAGATAGACATGCATGCACACAACACGTACATACACACATGTGGAGTCTAGGAGTGTTTTTCCTGATTGTCTATTTTGAGTTGGAAAGACAATGAAAAAAAAAGGGTAAATTTAGGCCTAAAATATCTTCTCAGAACTTATGTTAAACTCTACATTTTAGAGACAGTGGAAAGGCCCTGCTGTTTTCATCTAAAGTGGCCCTTGAGCTGCCTTTCCTTCCTACTCCCATCTATGCCCCCCATTTCACCCTTTGCTCTGGACATCCATAATCACCAGATGCTCATTTCAAATGAATCCCTTTGAACTGACTGCTCAAAGCAATAGAACTCCCATGATGCCACAACAAACGCAGTTTGTGCCAAGGCAGTCCTAATTTTAAAACTCAAGTGTTATGTCTAGGAGGTTTTTCTGTCTTTCTTTCTCCCTTTTTTTTTTATTAACCTCTCCTAGAACTATTCTGTGCTGTCATACATAAATCAAAGGATTATGAGAGAACTAGTGAGAGAAGCTGTTTCCTTCTATGACTGTAATTTGGTGTCATGAATTATTAATTATTTGAATGGTATGCCATGAGCTCCTGAGAACCCAATATAAATGTAAAAGCTCCACCTTATCAGTGATAATCTAAAGAGCTGCAGTAATGTGATTCTTACCACTTAGTGCTCTGTGGTGTGGTGAAGGGACTTGGGATATTCAATTTGCTAAGGTTTCTAAGAAAAAAATACGAAGGACAGAAAGATTTTATTTTGGGATTAGATTTGAAATTCTGTATAAGGAAGCAGATGTGAATTGCTTCAAGCATCCTGATGGCTTTGAAGAATGGGGCTGTTTCCTAATGCTGAGGCAAATAGAAGGACATGTAAAAAGGCTGTGGTTGAAGCCAACTATCTGAGAGCAATGTGTAATACCCGTGTGTCAGCTGTTTGAAGTTGTGCAAACGATAGGTTCAGAGTATGTTCAAAGCAGATGTCAGATGCAGTAAGTACCTTGTTTCTCATTTATGAATTATGGCTGTTAGATTTTCCAAAAAAAAAAACAGCAATGAAAACCGTTGGCTCTTTTTGTTTCTCACTATGGTATGTAGCTTTCATACTTGACAAAGCTTCCCGATCCTTCTTCGCGTCTCCTCTTAATATGGAATGTAGTGTTGTTTTAAAACCTTCTGCAAAATAGTTTTTCTCTTCACTTTGGTGGTCATGCAATTGATCTTCTGTTAATCAGGGTTTTTGTTTGTTCTTTATATTTATTTTTGAAGTTTATGAATATTTCAGAGGCGTGGTCTTCAAGTAAAAGTACACTGGAGTATGAAATCATAGGACCACATCCTAGCAAATAGTACACCTACAGATTTGTTAAAAAATTTACAAATGTCACATTTTCAGGCATTATGAATTAAATAAGGAAATGACACCAAATCTCTGATCTGGCTAATGATTTTGAATTTTGCTAGCAGAAGATTAATAAATTAGAATATGCAAGGTGGTTAACATGCATGGTTTATGTTGTACTAGGTTAGACACTGTGTGGGATTACTTAAAAATAACTAGTTCATTCAATCTCTGTAGACTTTCATATTATTAATAGAAATTTCAGTAACTTTATTACATTGAACACTCTAGGGCCATCACAGTGTTCTTTGACTTAAGCAAGTTAGGTTGATTATCTGAATCATTCTGTGGGATACAGTTTGGTGGAGGGAAATAGAGCCAATACATTTCTTACCAAAACTAGTTAAATGTGATGTGCACTGGTTCTAAGAGTCCAGCGGTTAAAATTCTGTTTTAATTCTGTATGATGTTAATGTATTAAAAGTAGATAAAT
Source organism: Ondatra zibethicus (assembly GCA_004026605.1). Classification (NCBI taxonomy): domain Eukaryota; kingdom Metazoa; phylum Chordata; class Mammalia; order Rodentia; family Cricetidae; genus Ondatra; species Ondatra zibethicus. The sequence continues at coordinate 6,524 of PVIU01032834.1, read as the reverse complement.
TTCCTCATTTTCTTCTGGACCTGAGAAGCACAGTGAAATATGCTCTCCAAACAACAGAACATTGAATATTATAAAGACTTTGAAGCATGCTTGAATTGTAATTTTCATATTCAAAATTTCAGAAAGGTTATGCCTTTCCTTTTATGATATAAACAACAAAAATATAAAATGTGGTTTCATATTCATTCATTTTCTATTTTAAAAGAATTAAGTTATGATGTGACCTCGGACACAAATGTAATAATGGCAACAGCTAAATATTATTTCATTGTTTCTCTGATATTATTTTGACCTTTTACATTATTTCTGTCAATTAAATATTAGTGTTTTCACAAAATAATTTTATTTGAAAGGTTGGTCCCTGCATTTTTATGGGACAGTGTGAAGGTCTCTATATAAGCACAGTCACTGTGAGCTTATTTGTCAGTGTGTCTTCAATAGACTGATCATGAGATACATGATACAGTACATCAAAACTATTAAGATTTGTTGAGTATTGAGTATTAAAAAAGAAACCTCTATTTATTATCTTTTCATCTCCAAAAATTGAATACTAGCAAATTATTCTTGAGAATTCTGTTAGCACTTAGACATGAATTCTGATCTTGGTCACAAATGAGGGCTCCTTCTCCTATCAATTTTCCTAGCCTAACTCGACCCTTTCTCTTCATTATTACTGTATTTTTGACTTATATGCTTAGATTCTAAATGAAGCTGTAAAATGTAGCTTCTTAGATATTTCAGTCATAGATTTATTAAATGAAACATGAGGTTCACTTCTGTTTTTCTAAGATAGGGTTTTTTGTGCAACAGTCCTGGTTGTACTGGAATCACTCTGTTGAACAAAATTCAGATATCCACATCCACCTCCCTTTGCCTCCTGATGAGATTGAAGGCATGCACCACCACCACTTGGCTGAAATGACTTTTAAATTATACCAAATTTGACAAATTTAAAATCCATAAGATAACTTACTAATCATAGAGCATTTTGAAGGAAAGTGATATGAATTTGACCTAGCCAGTGAGCTGTCTTTAAACTTGGGTGTATTTATTGAATTGGTATGGAAGAAGTAAACTGAGGAATCATTAAAACTCTGACGGTTCTCTAGAACTTGCAGGTGGGAAGGATGAAAAGATAATGATGTAGAGATGGGAGCAATTATGTCTTTTGATACTCAGTCATGACACTCTGTCACTGCCTCTACTTACATTATTTCTCTGAGTCTAATTTTTTATTAAAAATGGGACTATTAATATTAACTATCTGATTAAATTTGGGAGAAGTTACAATGTAAATAAAACCATTAGTATTTGCCTTGCACACAATAGAGGCATAGTTAGTTAGTATTCATACCCCCCATTGTATTTTAAGGGCCTTGCTTTTACTTGCAATTATCTCTAGTTTGGAGTAATAATAGAGTTGGCTATTTATATGGATTATAAGTAAAATAAGAATGAATCATAATTAATTGTGCATTTATTTTACTGAAGATTAAAATCCAAATGGCTTCTTCATTACCAACTCACCACATAATCATGCTGTGGTGGAAATCTACTTGAGAAGAATAGCCTCTTCATTTGTCTTCAATCAATAGATGTGGATGATTTCTTTGGCTATGAAATATCTCAGAGGAAAATACAATTGCATACATTATACAGTACAATTTAATGAGGGCAGGCAAAGTGAGAATAATCACAAGGTTAGGTTTTCCAGGGGTCTTTTATATAACTTCTGTAGAATAAAAGTAACTTTTGTAAATATGTACACATCTTCTGTCTTCATCAATGCCACAATTCCTTAGCTTTTTTATTGATTTTTATTGAGCTCCACATTTTTCTCTGCTCCCCTCCCTGCCTCTCTCCTCCTGCCTTCAACCCTCCCACAAGGTCCTCATTCTCCCAATTTACTCCGGAGATCCTGTCTTTTTCTACTTCCCCTGTAGATTAGATAAGTGTAAGTCTCTCTTAGTGTCCTCATTGTTGTCTAAGTTCTCTGGGATTGTGGTTTGTTAAGACTTTGCGTCTTCGTGGAGTTTTGCTGACATGGAATGCCATTTGTCTACCTTAGTGGTTAGACTGTTAAAAAATAAAACATGTATTCCTATTTGCAATTTCCCTGCAATTTTCACTATATCTATATCTTTACTCTGGGCAATATTTTGTTTTAAGATTTGAGATGCTTGTCACCCATCCTTTCTCTGATCCCCTCCTTTGTGCTTTTATTTCTGGGGGAAATAAGTACTTCAATAAAAAAGCCAATTTCATGTCTTGAACTGATTTTAAAAAGCATTAATATTTTCCGTGTCTATATCTGAGCTGGTATAAATATTATGCCCACCATAGTTCTAAAAATGAAATACTATATTCATAAGAAGTTTGTGTTTGCAAGTATAAAAAAATTAAATAATAATTTTTGTAATGACTTTCATTCCATGTTTTTAAATGATTACATTGAAGTTATTTAGATCATGGTAGAGTATTCTTTAATACTCCAATTTAAATTTCTAAGGTAATATGCTTATTCCTTCTATACACATTCTTCCCCAGTTTAAAATTATTACCGTTGAAGACTCAGTTTTCTTCTGTGAGTCTTAGAGTATAGCTGTAGATACTTAAAGAAATTGGCCTCAAGCATGTATTTGCATTGAGAAATATTTGTTTTGTCTGAGTTCTACCTTTAAAATATATACTTAATGGTAAAATTCAGCATTTTAACTTTATTCAGACTGTATTATAGAATTAGGAACACTCTTCCTAATTTTACAATACTGAATTTACAAACCAACACTTCTTAATAGATTTTGCAGACTATCTCAGTTACATTATTTGAATCTTGTGGTTGTAGATGTGTGTAAATGATTCCTGAAGATCATTTTGCTCCTTCAATCAGTGGGAAGATATACCCAAAGCAACATCTTAAGTTCAGAATCTGGTTTGTGTGCAGCCAATTCTGAAAGCAGGTCTCATGTTTTTGTATAATGCCCTTTTGACTTCATTGTGCTTCCTTTGCAGCTGATCAATAAAGTGTTCCTGTTGGCATGCAGAAATCACTCAATTATTGAAGATACTGTAGTTTGGCCATTTTGCAGCATCATTCCAGTAGTTAGTCTAACAAAAGATAATGTCCTTTAATATACCCTTGTGTGATATTTCTTTTATAACAGAATGTTATTCTTTCTGTCAAATAATAGTAGGTTTTCCATATTTGAGTTTTCTATGGTAAATTGATTGACAGAGAGAATGTGAGTAAATCAAGAGACTGAAGATAAACACAGGAGAGGAAGATATATTTCTTTCTTATTCAGAATGAACTGTACATGCAGTGTGATTGTGTCCTCAGGAATCCCAAATCTGTTTATAGTTAATAACAGTTTGCTCTCCTGATAGACTACAGAACTTTCTAGAGGTTAAAACTTCTGCTGCACAAGTATGGCTGTTTGTTCACCACAGTACATTTCCAGGTAAACTTTAATAGAGAAGCTTGAGAGATTTGATATTTTAATCTTACTGAAATAATCTTTTCACCAGTACAGTTGTACCTGGACTTTGAATATCTCTCAGCGGAGCAAGGCTTAGAATTTATAATGTCTTAGAGCTGCTGCTGAGGCAGAGATCATATGCTGGGCTGTAATGTAATAAAGTAAAGCTGGACAGAATCTATGTCCCTGATTATTTCTGACATTTGATTCAATAGAACGATGGTTGAGCCAGCCTAGGCAAGTGTTTCTTGACAGGTGATTGAGACGGGGTCTGCAGAAAATGCTTCACTAAGATTGCTACCCATTCCTTCCAAGATTCTGCTCTCTGCATCCTTTGTAGATGAATTTAATGATATTTTATCATATCAGAAGCATCTATTCCATTGCCTAAACTCCTGAAATTTTCATTTGATAGTTTTTCCCATCATTGATTTGTGTTCACTATGGCACGTTATGCCAAATCACAAATGATCCTGGAACTTGTTTGCCACCAAAAGGCAATAATGTGTTAAGAAAGAAGGAACCACAGCAAAGGACACAGGAATTACAAAATATAAGCTACAGTTATTTATTTACCACAAAGAAGACAATAAATATCTGAGAGTCAAGAATAAGATTTTTTTTTCTGTTAACATTCCTTAATTCTCTGTGGATTTCACATCATGCACTGCACCTTGATTCCACTTTTTTCCCCATCCCTTTTATTTGGCAAACTTCCCCTAAAATTAAAACAAAATTTAAAAGAAAAATTGAAAGCTAAACCACACACACACACACACACACACACACAGAGAGAGAGAGAGAGAGAGAGAGAGAGAGAGAGAGAGAGAGAGAGAGAGAGAAGAATCTCCTCCTGGAAGCTATAGTGTCACAGCTGTTAACCCTTTAGTCCATTCATCCCTGAGTCATCATTGGTCTGGTTAGGAGGCCCCTAGGTTGTGTTGTTTTTTTTTTATTTTACATCCCAACATCAGTTTCCCCTCCCTCATTTCCTCCCATTCCCTTCTCCCAACTTCCCTTTTGCCCCCTCAGCTACTCCTGCCTGCCTATTCAGAGAAAAGCAGGCCTGCCAGAAATAGCAACAGAACATGGCATATCAAGTTGCAGTAAGGTAAAGCACCTGCCTTGTATTAAAGCTGGGTAAGGTAACCCAGTGTAAGGAGTAGGGTCCCAAAAGCCAGTAAAATTGTAAGAGACAGTAACTGCTTCCACTGTTAGGAGTTCCATAAGAACACCAAGCTACACACCTGTCACATCTATGCAGAGGTCAGTCCCATGCAGGCTTCCAGGTTGTGGATTCAGTCTCTGTGAGCTTCTATGAGCCCAGCTTAGTTCATTCTGTGAATTTCCTTGTGGTTTCCTTGGCCCTCTGGTTCCTACAATCTTTAGCAGAGTTCCTGAGTGTGGCCTAATGTTTGACTATGAATCTCTGCTCTGTTTCCACCAGTTGCTGTATAAAGCCTCTCTGATGACTATTGGGCTGAGCGCCAATCTATGAGTATAGCAGAATATCATTGACATTAAATTTTTTTTCTCCCGTCATACATGTTTCTATCCTAAATCTCTGGGCCATTAAGCCTCTAGGTCCTGCCACTCCAGGCAGTGTTAGGGCTGGGTTCAATCTCCTGGCATGGATCTCAGCCTTGACCAGTCATTGGTTGGGCACTCCTATAATCTCTGTGCCACCCTTACCTCAGCATATGCCATGCACCATACAGACTGAAGATCGAAGTTTATATGATTCGGTTGGTCTCCCAATCCCTCCACTTGTCACAGGAGGTGTCCAGTCCAGGCTACATATTCTCTATTGCGAGGGGTCTTTGCTGGGGTCATCTTTGTAGATTCCTGGGAGTTTCCTTTGTACCTGATTTCTACCCGACCCTGAAGTGACTCCCTTTCCAGTCATCTTTTTCAGTATTCCCCCCAACTATACCCCCACCTGATCCAAGAAGTAAATTATGGAAAAACAAGTCTTCATAAAATGACCCCTATATGATTCCTCATAATTATTGCTGCCTTACCCCTACCTAATAGTATATACAGATGTATACATCCCTGTACCTCTAACTCTATATTTCTAATAAATATATTTGATTATTCTAATTTGCTATGTTTATTACCACCATGCCGTTCCTTGCAAATAATGTTTTAAGGAGAGAATATCTAAACCCAAGCAGTAATTTTAGCTTTAAAAAATTATCATAATCAACGATTTCTTATGTATTGTATATCAGCAGGTAGATATTTTCTACACTACCTGGGAGGGAATTTAAACTAGAGCAATTCTGTATAGATACCCTGAGAGTCACATACCCCTTGGGACCAATTACAAAGGTTCACAAGGTTGTTTTCATTTTGTTTTCTCCCGATGCCTTTTTAATGAGGCCTCCCGGTAAATGGGGAGTATAAGGCTTTCCTGTTGGAAACATGTCTGCCGCCTTCAGCCATTTATTACTAATACATCTGGGAGATGATTTATAAATTAAATATTAGGAAATGTACTTTAGGAGAAGAAAGTAGTGAGGGGCTTAATTTATAATTCTCATTTAGGGGAATATCTTGCCAACAGTTCCCTGGCAAAGACACCAAGCAGCAGTGATGCTACCACAGTCATGGTTTGTTTAATAAATTGTGAAGTTGGAAATTCTTTCCTTCTCTCTGACAATGATGTCTCACAAGTGGAGAGCAGAAACGGATTATTTACATTGGGAATTGCATAATCTATACTTAACATTGAGCTTATCAATATTAAGCAAGCATACTTTCACTGAAAAATAGAAGTTGGTATTTATAGATGTCAGTATCATAGTGGTTTTGAGCTATAGGAGCTTTTATGAAGCATCTTGGAACAATTTTGTTAATGTATAGATAGTAAGACTGAGGACACTCCTGTTGGTCAACTCCCTAAGTCTTGTGATTTTTAAAATGTTAAATTTGGGAGAATTATTTAAAAGCTTATTTCAAAATGTATTTATACACAAACTTAGCAGGATTTTTAGAATAGAAATTTGATTCTTCTGCTAATCAATTAAACCGAAACTT
>PVIU01032833.1:0-13111 GCA_004026605.1 Ondatra zibethicus | reverse complement strand
ATATATATATAGAGAGAGAGTAGGTGGAGTCAAAGAGATGCCAGGTAGCTGCTGAAGGAGAAATATGCCAGAACATTATTGGTAAGCCACAGCCTCATGGTGATACATAGATTAATATAAATGTGTTAATTTAAGATGTAAGTGCAAGGTGTTAAGATGTAATACCTGAGCCACTGGCTAAACAGTGTTGTAATTAATATAGTTTCTGTGTGATTATTCAGGTCTGGGTGGCCAGGAAATGGAAGCACAGTCTCTGTCTACACAAGCCTTTGAAGAAAGATTTTTCTATCATTTGACAACAAGCCACGGAAATTATAAGGAAATGTCCTACTTGTTCTTTGTAGACCAAACTCTACTACCTGCAGAAAGTAACGCAAAGGATACTCAAAAAAAAGAAAAAGAAAAAGAAATTTGGCAAATAAAGAGTTCCAGAGAGGGCTGGAGAGGTGGTTCAGTGGTTAAGAGCACTGGCTGCTCTTCTAGAGGTCCTGAGTTCAATTCCCAGCAACCACATGGTGGCTCACAACCATCCTTAATGAGATCTGGTGCCCTCTTCTGGCATGTGGGCATATATGAAAGCAGAATGTTGTATACATAATAAATAAATAAATCTTTAAAAAAAAAGACTCCCAGAGATAGATTAGACAATGCTTTATTAACTTTAAAATTTTTAATGCTAATGAGAAAGAAACAACATCTGCAGAGAGACATTGGCTATTAGAAAAAAACCTGTTGAATTAAATCAGCCTGTATATGTTAAAGATATTCCTCAGAATGGAAACAAGGATATGTGTTATGTTGGGGAAGAGGCTTTGCTTTTGTTTCCATAGGAGAAGAAAAGCTATGAAAACCATCAATGTTTATAAAGTTTGGATTTGAACAGGAGAGGCCTTGATTAGGAGAGGCAAGAGTTTATCAAACAGGATGGTCATTCAATCTAAACTAACATAATACTAACAAATGCTTTTCATTTGATTAGATATAACTTGCCACAAAGGGAAATTCTCCAAAATTAGGATTGGGTCAGGGTTTTGTTTTTGTCTTTCCAGGAGAATGAAGACATTCAACTTAGGAATCCAAAGACCACAATGAGACAAATGAGACATCCGGAGAAAAAGGATGAATCATCCAGAGAAAATGTCCTAAGAAAAAGTAAATTGACCTATTGGTATATCACATTTCTAACAGGATAAAATTTCATAAATCTTCCCAGATGTTTGTGTCTGCTGTTCTTTACAGAGAAATAGGCAAATGGTCTTTTTGTAGTCCCGGTTCAATTAAAAATTAAAGCTGACTTTGAAGTTAGAGCATGACTCTCACCTTCTCTAAACCCAAGCATGCTTGTTAAAATCCAAAATCTCTGTATCATGTCAGAAGAGCCACCTGGTATGGAACAGAAGAAAAACCAATATTAAGGGAATATTCTATTGCCAGTAATCTCATAGTCCTTTGGTTTTGTTTTGATTCTTTAAAACTTTTCTAAAGGTATAAATATTATCTTAAAATTTATAATATATATTTAAATTTTCTGTCATGATATTAATGATCACATAGTGTACTAAGTAATTCTAGAAAAAGCTTCCTGTATATGATTTCAGGCTTGAGTCTCAATCAGGTAACTAGTATTAAGGTTGTGTACTCTGGATATACTCAACAAACTTTGGTCCTTTAACCTCTCTGTGATCTGCTGCATATGACATTTAAAATATTTAAGTTTTCTGCAGTGAACCTCGATCATTTCTAACAGTAACCTTTGAAGTCTCCAAAAAGATGATGGGGCCCCACCATGACAATTCCATCTGGACTATAGTGGTGCCACTAAGCTGGCAAACACCACCCAAAGATCAGCTTTGGACTACAAACTGCTCAGAACAATTTCAAGGTGGCTAGCTGAGGTGGTCCAGCCTCACAGACTGCTTCAGCCAGGACTTGAGACAAGCCCTACACTTTCCCATTGCACAGACTGGCAACAGATGATACAGACAGCTAGCTCTCCCAGGACTTAACTATTATGTCAATATTCTCATGTCCCCTAGATATGCTGTTGTCCCCCAAACAGCAGGAAGCAATCTAGAGAACATGATGCCCACATTCCCAAGAGATGGGGTGGGTGGTTTGGGGTCATTCAATGGATATTTTTATCATTTAGGGGGGTTGGTTACAAATTATTATAGGTAATGGTCAGGAAAAAGCTGAATGAAGATTAGATTTAGGGAATCTCATTCTGAAAAGAACAAGGGGAGATATAGACGTGATAGTATAAAAGGATAGGTTATTTTTTTTCCATGATATTTATTGAGCTCTACATTTTTCTCTGCTCCCCTCCCTGCCACTCCCCTCCCTCCTTCAACCCTCCCCCAAGGTCCACATGCTCCCAATTTACTCAGAAGATCTTGTCTTTTTATACTTTCTACTTTCCATGTAGATTAGATCTATGTAAGTCTCTCTTAGTGTCCGCATTGTTGTCTAAGTTCTCTGGGATTGTGGTTTGTAGGCTGGTTTTCTTTGCTTTATGTTTAAAAACCACCTATGAGTGAGTACATGTGATAATTGTCTTTCTCGGTCTGGGTTACTTCACTCAAAATAATGCTTTCTAGTTCCATCCATTTTCCTGCAAAATTCAAGCTGTCGTTATTTTTTTCTGCTTTGTAGTACTCCATTGTGTAAATGTACCACATTTTTTTTATCCATTCTTCAATCGAGGGGCATTTAGGTTGTTTCCAGTTTCTGGCTATGACAAACAAAGCTGCTATGAACATGGTTGAGCACATGTCCTTGTGGCATGATTGAGCATCCTTTGGATGTATACCCAAAAGTGGTATTATTGGGTCTTGAGGAAGGTTGTTTCCTAATTTTCTGAGAAATCGCCACACTGACATCTATAGGGGTTGTACCAGCTTGCATTCCCACCAGCAGGATAGATTATTGAATCTACTTTTAAACTAGAAAAGCAATTAGTAGTCTTAAATATCTTACATTGGTATGAATTTTTGTATATTGATAAAAATTTAAGATCACTTTTGTTGGGCTGGAGAGATGGCTCAGTGGTTAAGAGCACTGACTGCTCTTCCAGAGGACCCAGGTTCAATTCCCAGCACCCATGTGGCAGCTCACAACTGTCTGAAGATCCAGTTGCAGGGGATCTGACACCTTCACACCAATGCACATAAAAATAAAGTTAAATAAGTCATAAAAATATTTTTTAAAAAAGGTAAAAAAAGATTACTTTTCTTATACTTCATGTTTCTACTCTTGTTTAAGATATTTTTATATATTGATACAAATTTAAAGTTACTTTTATTATAACATACTGTACATACATTTCTACTCTTATTTAAGGTATGGTGCCTATGCAGCTCATTTAACAATGTAATGTAAATGTCTTGTCCTTCAAAGTTATTATTACAATCTAGGATAACAAAGAAATGCAGATTAGTAATTAGTCACCTATAACAATCAAACTTGTAGCTTTGTTAGATATGTTTTCAAGATCAGTTATATTTTAGATAGACAAGTGGCCTTCAAACAGTTCAGAGACCTTCAGAATATGACATTTAAGATGTTTTAATAACATCAGGCTTTTCATGACAATGAGACACATTTGCTCCTGGCAGCACCAATCTACTTTAGAAAAGATGACAGGCATCAAAGAACTTCCATATGGAGTTTGCTTTCTTTGTGGCAAAAGTTAGCCATTAAGCAAGAAGCTACCCTTGTCTTGACTTCTGGCATTATGCTGTTCAAATTTGACAAGCAGGACACAAAAGAAAATGACTGATGATATTTGTCAAGACAAGGAGAAACAGTCCTTCAAAATTCCTGCTTTACAGGAAGTCTTTCAGGTATTCTAGGATTGTAGGCCAAAGATGGATGACCCAACATTAGAGGACCTTGGGTGACTGTCCAGGCAGCCAGCCGTTTCTGTCATTTCTATAGCTTTGGAAATTGCTTGCTCTGTACATCCTGTTTATATGTAATATTATATCCTTCTCAGGTCTCTGATGTAGTTAAAGACTACACTCATAAAAGACGTGTAAAGTATATAAAATTGAAAGACATAAAAGCTTAAATTGTTTATATAAGAAAATGTCTTGAGGTTAAAAAATAGTTTTAAACTGGTGATAAAAGGATAGAAAGTAAATTAGGTACAAAACTTTGGACTCACCAAGATAGGACAGATAATGATGTATTTTCTATGAATTTGCCAAATGCAAGTGGACTTGAAATTATGAATGCGATTCTTCCTAATAATTATTCTTATTGTATATAGTTTTTCTGTGTCAGAATTAAAACCTTCCCTTTTTATTTGGACAAAAGGAGAAATGTTGTATAATATTTTGATTGTATTCTGATGCTCCCAAGACTGTTAGTAAAGTTTGTTTTGAATCAGAGGGCAGAGCTAGCTACTAGATGATCAAATTTAGCCATAGAGGTTTTGGAGAACTGAGGACAGATAGATACAGGAAGGAGTATAGTGGTTCTGAGAAAGGGTCTCATCTCTTTTGGATCAAGGAGCAATAGAGGAGGTCACTGGTCACTTATCCAGTTCTTTTCTGATCATTCACGTTCTAACCCTAATATCTGACTCCAGAATTTTTATTGATAAAGAATAATTAGATCAACACTTAAAAGTGACCCAAAAAATTCCACATAGAAATTTCTACAACTGTAGGCAAAGTCTGTGCATTTGTTTCCCAGCTGACAGACCTGAATAATCACAAAGAAACTATATTAATTACAACACTGTTTGGCCTATTAGCTCAGGCTTTTTATTAACTAACTCTTATATCTTAAATTAACCCATTTCTGTTAATTTGTGTATTGGCATGAGGTTTTGGCTTACTGGTAAGGGTCTGGCATCTGTCCCCTTCGGCAACAACATGGTGTCTCTTTGACTCTGCTTACTCTCTCTCTATATATCTCTGTTCAGATTTCCTGTCTGGCTTTGCTCTGCTAAGCCATTGGCGGAAACAGATTTATTTATCAACCAATCAAAGCAACACATATACAGAAGGACATCCCACATCAAGTTGATAAACACTTTCAGAAAAGTAGTTGGCTACAAAATTAACTCACAAAATTCAGTAGCTTTCCTATACACAAGTGACAAAGAAATTGAGAACAGTATCAGAGAAATAACACCTTTTACAATAGCTTGTGAATATTTTGGGGTAAATCTAACCAAGTGAGCAAAAGACTTATATAAGAAAAACTTTAAGACACTAAAGAAAGAAATTGAAGAAGATATAAGAAGATGGAAAGATCTTCCATGCTCATGGATGAATAGGATTGTATTAATGGCCATTAATTGTAAAAATGGCCATTTTTACCAAAAGCAATCTAGAACTGCAATGCAATCCCATATCAAAATTCCGACACAATTCTTCAAAGATGTTGCAAGGACAATTTTCAGCTTCATGTGGAAACACAAACAACCCAGGATAGCTAAAATTATCCTGAATAATTAATAAAAGAAATGCTGAAAAGTGTCACTATCCCTGATCTCAAGCTGTACTGCATAGCTATAGTAATAAAAACAGCATGGCACTGAAATAAAAGCATCAATCAATGGAACTGAATTGAAGACCCATACATAAATCCATATATCTATGGATACCTGAGTTTTGATAAGTCAGAAATACACTCTGGGAAAAAAGGGCATCTTCAACAAATGGTGCTGGTCAAATTGGATATCTGTATTATAGGAATCCAAATAGATTCATATTTATCATTCTGCACACAAATCCAAATGAATCAAAGACCTCAACATAAAACCCGGTACACTGAGAAGCCATGTAGCCACCACAGGAGATAGACTGGCCTTACCAGTAAGCCACAACCATGTGGTGTTACATAGATTAATAGAAATGGGTTAACTTAAGATATAAGAGCTAGCCAATAAGAAGCGTGAGCTAATAGGCCAAGCAGTATTGTAACAATACAGTTTCTGTGTGATTAATTTGGGTCTGAGTGGCCAGGAAATGAACAAATAGTCCCCGCCAACAGAATGGCACCTGAACGACTGGGGCTAACCTGCATGGCAAGCCACACATTTCGGGTCTGGATGCTTGTATGCCTGCTCAGGGTTAGGAGGAAAGTAGCTGAGAGCATGCCTGCAACTCAGTACCTGGCCTGGGCAAATGGCCAGATCTGGTCTGCTAGGAGTGCACAGGCAGGAGAGCATGGCAGATTCTTTCACCATACACAGAGATATCTCCAGGCCGTGCAGTGTGCTACATGGCAGATTTAGCTTTTACTCAGATAAAAAAGGTTTATATGTTGCACAGTGCTACCCAGAGTTGAGGTGGTGAGTTTGGCTCCCAGCCAGCAGTCCCAGAGCCAGTGGTGAACAGACCTCTGCCATGTTGGACTGGGTGGCAAAAGCAGCCTCAGTCCTAGCCAAGCTGCTTAGCAATTTAAGAAGCAGTCCTGGTCAGATAATTATTACAGGTATGCAATAAAGACAAATTCAGACGGAAAAGACCTCTAAATGGGTTATAGTGTTGAATAAATGTACATAGGCTTGAGAAAAAGATGAGGAAAAAGAATATAGACAGTTATAAAAGGAAGTAAATGGTTAAAAAAGTCTTTAAAGAGAGTATAGACAGTCATAGATTAAAGGAGTAAGAAAAATAAGCCACATAAAGATGGAATATACACAGAGAGTCTGGATTATGTACATTATTGTGTTTTCTTTGAATTTTTTGACTGTGAATGAGCTAAGTACAGAGAGATATTTGATTCTGGGGGCTGCTAAGTAAAACCAACATATGTATTTTAAAGGTATCTTGATTTCAAAATTTGGGTCTAAGCATATGTTACTTTGGAAAAGAGGTTCTGCTTTTGTTTCCATGGAGAATGAGAACCTATGGATTCCTTCCAGACTAATGTGGTTCAATGGAACAAGACCCACTGAAAGGTCTCTGTAAACCCCTAAAATTACTTCACCCAACAAAAAGCAGGAAGCAGGGTCTGGAGAGATGGCTCAGAAGTTAAGAGCACTGACTGCTCTTCCAGATGTTCTGAGTTCAATTCCCAGCAACCACATGGTGGCTCACAGCCATCTATAATGAAATCTGGTGCCTTCTTCTGGCATGCAAGCATACATGGAAGGAATGTTGTATACATAATAAATAAATAAATCTTAAAAAAAAAGCAGGAAGCAGTTTGGAGAGAACAATGTCCAAATTCCCTAAATGATTGTTTATAAATGTTTGTTTACATTTAAAGGGGCACATGATATACAGATGAATACTTTGCATTGGTATGGATCTTAGTTTATTGATACAAATTTAAGGTTAATTTTGTTATATGCATTCTGCTCTTGTTTAAGGTATTGTGTTTGTGCAGCTCACTTAAAATTGTAATGTATAGGTAAGACATACAGGCTAATAGATATAATAGTCAAGTTTGTAGTCATGTTAGCTAGGTTTTCTAGATGTACAGAGATATATTTCAGATGAATAGTTATTCTTCAAACCTTTCAAAGACTAACAGAATATGGCATTTAAAATGTTTTAAGAACTTAGGACTTTTTATGACAATGAGACACATCTGCTGCTGGTAGCACTAATCTTCTGCATAGCAAAAGACACCATTGCTAGGACAAAGCAGCAGCCTATGGAGCAGGAAAAGACTTAGAAATTACATATTTGATAAAGGGATAATATCCAAAATATGTAAAGAACTAAAAGAAAAACCCTAGATATCAAGAAAACAACCCAAATTAAAAATGAAGTACAAATCTGAACAGAATTCTCAAAAGAGGAAACTCAAATGGCTGAAACACTTAAAGAAATGTTCAACATTCCTAATAATTAGGAAAATACAAATCAAAACTACTTTGAGATTTTATCTTACACTGTCAGAATGGCCAAGATCAATAAAACAAGTGAAAGATCATGCTGGTGAAGATGTGGAGTAAGGGAAGCAATCATCCATTGCTGGTGTGAGTGCAAACTTGCACAGCCACTATGGAAATCAGTGTAGCAGTTTCTCATGAAGATGGGAATTGATCTACCTCAAGACCCAGCTATACCACTCCTGGACATACACCCAAAGGATGCTTCATCCATCCCAGAGACACTTGCTCAACCATGTTCATTGCTGCTCTATTCATAATAGCCAGAAACTGGAAACAACCTAGATCTCCCTCAATAGATTAATGGATAAGAAAATGTGGTGCATTTACACAATGGAATATTCCTTAGCCATCAAAAAATAAAATAATAGTAAGGAGGTGGTGCACACGTCTTTAATCCCAGCACTCAGGAGGCAGAGGAAGGCAGATCTCTGGGAGTTTGAGGCCAGTCTGGTCTATAGAACTAGTTCCAGGACAGCCAGGGCTACATAAAGAAACCCTGACTCAAAAAACAAAAACAAACAAACAACAACACAAAGAACAAAAAGAAAAGAAAAAAATTACAGGAAAATGGAAGGAACCAGAAAAATACCATCCTGAGTGAGGTTAACCTAGACCCAGAAAGGTAAACAGGGTATGTATTAGCTTATATGTAGATATTAACTGTTAAGTCAATATAACTAAGCTACAATATAGAGCCACAGAAGCTGTGTATGGGGTAATGGACAGAGTAAGTGTGTGTGTGGGAGTGCAGATAGATCTCCCTAGGGAAAGACAATAATAGATAGTTATGGATGAATGGATGGTGGAGCACTGGAACCTGAGAGTCAAATGAGGAGGGGGAATGAAGGCTGGGATGAGGGAGAGAATGTGGAAAGAGACAGCTAAAATTCAGGCATTTGAAGGATAGTATAAAAACCTAATACAAGAAGCTTTGTAAACTATATATATGAAAGTTATTTAAATGAAATTGTCAAATAACAGTGAAGACAGAGTCCCAGTTGGACCTCTCTTGTCAACAAATGAAGCTGCCAGTACTTTTTTGGGTTACAGCTCGTTGAGTTGTTGGTCAAAGAGGTCCCATGGGAATCCCCACACAACTTAGGTTGTGGCCAAGACTATAGGCTTCTCTCCCCAAACTGATGGTAGGCCCCTGTGCTGAGGACAACATCTACACAACTCAATGAACAAGCTGGTGCCTATGTAGAGCCTTACCCCTACATGCCAGCGTCTCTTGTACAGGAAGGTACTGTACACACTACTGAAGGAGAAACATAAACACAACCCAGCTACAAACACTTTCATCTGTAATTGGTCCTGCCTACAAGTATGCCTGTGCAACGGTGGCTGTCTTAGCTAGGGTTACTGGCGCTCTCATGAAGCACCATGACAAAAAGCGTGATTTTGCTACTCTTATGAATTGTAATGTAGATATGTGATAAGCAAGATATCTGATATGTGATCCCTGAAGGAGTCACATCCTACAGGTTGAGAACCGCTGCCTAATGACATTCTGCTGTACTCATAGATCAGAGCCTTGCTCAGCCATCATCAGAGAAGCTTCCTCCTGCAGCAGATGGAAACACATACAGAGACCCACAGCCAGACACGCAGAGAGTGAGAGACCTTGAAACACTTAGCCTTAAAAAGGATGTCTCCCATTTAAGAGAACCCTGTGGAAGAGGATGCAGAGAGTGTCCTTTGTGTATATGTTATGGTTTCCAGTTTAGTGTTTTTATGCCAGAAAGATATAAAAGTCCCATAAATTTATGAGATTTCTGAGTGTGCAATCAAGTGGTCCTTTGAGTCTGTCTGTTTCTTTCTTTCTTTCTTTTTCTTTTTTTTTTTTTTTTTGGTTTTTCAAGACAGGGTTTCTCTGTGGCTTTGGAGCCTGTCCTGGAACTAGCTCTTGCAGACCAGGCTGGCCTCGAACTCACAGAGATCCGCCTGACTCTGCCTCCCAAGTGCTGGGATTAAAGAGGTGCGCCACCACCGCAGGGCTTGTATCTGTTTCTTGTGCCTTTCCTCGGACTCTTTCTCTTCTGTTTGTTTTGTCCTATTCTGATATGTTAGTTTTTGTTTTATCTTATTATATTTTATTTTATTATTAAAAACAAAACCAATTGGCTCTTGTTCACGTTCAGGGTTTCTAAAGAACAGGGCAAAATGATGCCTAGACCAAACATTCCAGTCAGCTTGAGGAGAGCATGATGGGAGCTATCAGGCTTAGAAGTGATCGTGTGGGTCCTGGAGCCGTAGAAAGCTTCAGAAATGAAATGCGTGACTAATAAAAGCTTTCTTTCCTCTTTGTCAAAAGTCAGGTGTTCATAGGTGTGTGGATTAATATCGGAGACTCTGGGAACTCCAGCACTGAGTCGAGTTCCCGGAGTCCAGTCAAAGAGAGGGAGGAGCGATAACATGAGCCAAGGGGTCAAGACCATGAGGGTGCCACCCACAGAAACACCTGACCTGAGATAGCGGGGAGCTTACTGACTCTGAACTGTTGGCTGGGGAACCTGCATAGGCCCAAACTAGGCCCTCTGAATGTGGGTGACAGTTGTGTGGCTTGGGCAGTCTGTGGGGCCACTGGCAGTGGGACCAGGATTTATCCCTAGTCCCTGAACAAACCTTTTGGAGCCCATTCTCTTTGGAGGGATCCCTTGCTCAGCCTAGAAACAGGGGGGAGGGCCTTGGTCCTGCCTCAGAGTGATGTGCCAGACTTGTTGACTCCCCATGGGAAGCCTTACCCTTTCTGGGGAGTGGATGGGGGGCACTGGGAGCGGGGAGAGAAGGGAGAGGGAGCTGAGTGAGATTGGTATGTAAAATGAGAAAAGATAGTTTTTAAAAATAAAAAAAAATCAATGATTAAAAATGAAAGCTTTCTTACCAAGGAACTCAGCTTCTCTGAACCAAGCTGCCGATCTGATCTGACTCTCCGAAGATATGTATGGATCATTTGTTTTTGCAGACTTTTGCCACCAAATTTGCCCTAATTCCAAATTCTAGAGTACACCTTTCCTACTCTATTAGTCTCTCTGGTTCCTAGAGCCTACTTCTCACATGTGACCTCTCTCTCTCTCTCTCTCTCTCTCTCTCTCTCTCTCTCTCTCTCTCTCTCTCTCTCTGATGGATCAGTGTCACCCTGAGCTACCTGCTTTGTCTATGATTACGACATGATTATGATTATGATTAGCCCATGGGCTAGGAAGATCCTCTCACCCCCACTGGGCTCTAATCACAACGACAAGGGACTCTTTTTTCTCTATGATTTGGAACATTTTCCTCTGACAAATTTCCCATTGTACTTGGAGACCACCCAGGATGGAAATTCACCTCAGCTCAGCCAGCTTTCCCTCTCCATGGCCTGGGAACTGCAGTCCCAAGCTTCTGCTCTCAGCTGCCTGCTAACGTTTCCTCTCCGGGCTCCAGGCTGCTCCCTCTGTGTGCTCCTTACACCCTCCAAGGCCTCTCCTCCTTGGGGGCAGAGCTCCTGCTGTGTTTCCTCCAAACCCAATCCCTTCTGGGCCACCTATGCGCGCTCTCTCAGCTCCCTCTTGGAGTGTATAGAAATTCCCTCCAGCAGAGTTCTGGTTTTTGTCTCTTTCCCTTCTCCTCAGAATACAAACATCTTGGCTTTGGCATAGATCAATGGCCAAAGATTGGCATGCTTCATTTCTAAATTCTTACAGATTGGAACAACTGCCACTGCACAAAACAAACGATCCCCAAATCTCTTATAGCTAAATTTCCCTGATCTATACCTCCAGAAGTCTCTTATCTCAAACGTTTCTCTACTTTCCACCCATAAAATCTTTTATCTCTGTAATTTCTCTGTGTCCCGCTCTCAAAAAATCTCTGGGCTGGAGAGATGGCTCAGAGGTTGGGAGCATTACCTGCTCTTCCAAAGGTTCTGAGTTCAATTCCCAGCGACCACATGGTGGCTCACAACCATTTGTCCTCTTCTGGCCGGCAGGCATACACACAGACAGAATATTGTATACATAAGAAATAAATGAATATTTAAAAAAAATCTCTTAAGAAGAGTTTAATAAAAATCAATAAAAAAAACTCTTAATAATATGCTGTCGGAACGAGACTCCTAGGACAGAGAGAGCCGAGGAAACAAGCTCCACCTGGGGCAGAAGCCAGGAGCAAATCCAGCCCTGGGAGCCAACCCAGTCCTGGGACACTGATTGAGCCAACGACCCGACTCAGATCCCGCGACCTCCACTGGAACCGGAGTGGGACTGAACCAGCTACCCAGGACAAGGAGAGAACGGGCTCCACCAGGAGCAGAAGATAGGAGTCAACCCGGTCCCCGGACTCGAGTGGATCAGGATTGACCCAGCGACCAGATCCAGAACCAGCGATCTCCACCAGAACAGGTCTAACCTCAAGCCAGGGATATCTACAAGAGGAGATCCAGACCAAGATTTACAGAAACAGATCAAAGCCAACAGCCTAGACCAAAGTAGGCTTGAGACAGCAAACTCCAAGAGAGCAGATCAAAATACGGGAACACTGAGCTACCTCCAGGAACAGGAATAACCAACGAAGTAACTCGAACTGGGACATTGACTGTACCACTAGGAAAACTATCTTAGCTTTTGATCTACTGACACCTAGGAAATTATTCAGCAGAATCTTAGACACCACCATCCACACCTATTAGAGGAAAAGATGAGAAGAAAAGGTAGGATCACAAGCTATACCACAAAGAACAACACAATACCAGTGAAACCCAAAGACCCTAAAAAAGTAAGCCCGGAACAACCAAATATGGATGACCCAGAAGAAAATGACCTAAAAAATACCACAAGAGAATATCTGAAATTATTAAAGATGAATTGAGAAATTTCCTTAAAGAAATGGAAGAAAAAACAAACAAAAAACTGGAAGATATCACGAAATCACTTAAAGAAAACCAAGAAAAAGCACTCAAACATATAACAGAAACTATTCAGGTCTTGAAAACTGAGATAGAAAAAATAAAGAAAACACAAGCAGAAGGAATTATAGAAACAGAAATCATGAGGAAAAGAACAGGAACTACAAACGCAAGTACAAACAACAGAATACAAGAAACAGAAGAGAGAATCTCAATTGCGGAAGATAAAATAGAGGAAATAGACTCATCAGTTAAAGAAAACATTAAATCTAACAAAAGACTAACCCAAAATATCCAGGAAATATGGGACAACATAAAAAGGCCAAATCTTAGAATAATAGGTATAGAAGAAGGAGAAGAAA
>PVIU01032832.1:0-13112 GCA_004026605.1 Ondatra zibethicus | reverse complement strand
ACACATATTGACATTAGGGTCATTGAGGAAAGCATCCACCCTCCTGCCATTTTGCCACTAGAGATTTTCATCACTGCTTTTGGAGAGGAATATTCAGGCGGGGTCATAGGAAAGATCCACGCAACTGACCAGGACGTGTACGACACATTGACGTACAGTCTGGATCCCCACATGGACAGCCTGTTCTCTGTGTCCAGCATGGGGGGCAAGCTGATTGCACACCGGAAACTGGACATAGGCCAGTACATTCTTAACGTCAGTGTAACAGATGGCAAGTTTACAACAGTGGCTGACGTCACCGTGCACATCCAGCAAGTGACCCAGGAGATGCTGAACCACACCATTGCTATTCGCTTCGCCAATCTCACCCCGGAAGAATTTGTCGGTGACTATTGGCGCAACTTCCAGAGAGCTTTGCGGAACATCCTGGGTGTTAGGAAGAATGACATCCAGATAGTTAGCCTGCAGCCCTCTGACCCTCACTTGCACCTAGACGTCTTACTCTTTGTAGAGAAGTCAGGTAGCACTCAGGTTTCAACAAGACAACTTCTGCACAAGATTAATTCTTCTGTGACTGACGTCGAAGAGATCATTGGTGTGAGGATACTGGACGTGTTCCAGAAACTCTGTGCAGGGCTGGACTGTCCGTGGAAGTTCTGTGATGAGAAGGTGTCTGTGGATGAAAACATTATGTCAACACATAGCACGGCCAGGCTGAGTTTTGTGACCCCCCGACACCACAGAACAGCTGTGTGTCTCTGCAAAGGTAAGAGCACGCCCGTGTGTGGAAGTGAGTGTTACAGAATGTTCTCTCTCTGGGGCACTGGAGAGATGGCTTAGAGGACTCAGGTTTGATCTCCAGCACCTGGTAACCCTCATGTCACTCAGCACCTGTAAAACTCCTGTTCCAGGGATGCTCTCTTCTGGTCTCCATGCGGACCAGGTGCCCAAATGGTGCACAGATATACGTGCAGGCACAACATCCATATGAAGCATAAATCTAATTAGTTGTAATCAATGAAAACCAGGAGTCAGATATCTGGAATAAAGGCGTACTGGGATTCAAGGTGTGTGCCACCACTGTCCAACTTCTATGGTTAACTAGTGGCTAGCTCTGCCCTCTAATCTCCCAGCAAGCTTTATTTGTCAGAGCACAAACAAAATATCACACAACATCCATACACATGATTTTTAAAATTAAATTAAATTTTAAAAAAATTAGAAGAAGAATGTTTCATGGCCAGACCTGGTAATCCAGTCCTATGATCCCAGCTACTTGGAAGAATTGTAAATTCCAAGCCACCCTAGGCTGCATAGTCAGTCCAAGTTAGCCTGGGCCATGGAATGATATCCTATCTCAAAATGAAACTGAGAAAAAGGACTGGAGATAAATGTAAGCCAGGTAACCCAGAGGAAGAGTGCTGGTCTAGCAGACAGGAGGCTGGGAGTTCAACCCTCCAGTGCCACAAAAATAAATTAAATAAATAAATAGAGCGGTAATGAGCTTCTTTTAATTTATTTCTGTGATCTCTCGTTTCTTCCTCTTGTTTTTCTAAATAAAGATGGGAAATGCCCACCTGTCCACCATGGGTGCCAAGAAAACCCGTGTCCTGCAGGATCCGAGTGTGTCCCTGACCCCAGGGAGGAGAAGTACAGCTGCGTGTGTCCCGGGGGCGGGCTTGGTAAATGTCCAGGTGAGCAATCTGACCAGGTGTGCTTTCATTTCAAACCCTTGTCACTTACAACGTCTCCATGTTTGTTCTCTTGTTATCGCAGAAAGCTACGTGCAGAGGTGAACAAAGAGACTAGAACCCCCCCCCCCCCCCCGAGCCATCGCTGAGCCCCTCTCAATGGCTGGAAAACCTTCATAGCTTCGTTCTTCCTTTTTGTTCTCTAATCCTTTTCTTTTTCTTTTTCTCTCCAATCCTGATTTCTACCACAGCCCTCAACTTCTTACTTTATTCCCCTGCTTAGCTTACTAAGGCCATGTTCCCAGCCTGTTATATGTAATTCTCACTTGTTTTAGTAGCTGGGTCAGGTCACCGTTCTTTATGGGTGGAGGCTGTAATCTGTCTTTCCTGCTAAAAATCTTTTTAAATTATTTGTTCATGCTGGTGCTTTTCCTGCTCCATTTCGTGATGTTCTGAAACTGAAATCCACTGTCAAAAATTAAATATATTTTTTAAAAACTTAGGTATACTGTTATATTAGTTTTGAAAAAAATTGAACTAATAATTCCCATTTTTTTCTAGGCATACATAAAGTTTTCATTCACTTATCTGTATTGAAAGCTTTTAGTTAAAAACCATATTTCCTCCTTAGTGGGATCAGAATACTTACTTAAGTTTTTAACTGCTCTGGCTACTGAAAGAAGGACTCACTGATAATTAGTTGGTGTTAGCCTTTCCTTTTGTGTGGCTTACCTCTTGGGCTGTCTGTTTCTGAATGTCCATAACTCTTTATGAATTATGAATATTAGCATGCTTCCTATTGCAATTTGCCCTCCCTTTTTGTTATTGATTGGTCTTTGTTTGTTAAATGTGCCTTTTGTCATTTTGAAGTTGAATTTTTGTTTAGTCAGTTCTGCATAATTTAATTTTCATTTCTGGAGGCTGATACGATTTTCATCTTCCTTGAAATGGGGATTGATTGTTTTGTGTTTTGCTTGACAGGTTTCGCCAAATCACCTCAAGGCTACATCACTATTTTCTGAAATTGCCTCCTAATAACTTACATAGAAGAGTTTTATATTTAGTTCTGTTATTATTTTAGAACTTATTTCTCTGTGATAGAGTACTCTCATTCTCCACGTGGAAAGTCAGTTGTGCTATGCTGTCTAGTAAAGCCAATAGATGCTTCACATTGCTATAATCTTAAGTTTAAGAAACAAAAACCAGCCTCTGGGGAAAGAGAGGGATCATGCTTTTAATAATGTGCCAAAGTTTGGTGCTGATAGAATTTTCTTCTGTAATCCTTAGGGAGTTCATCCATAACTTTTACCGGAAACAGTTTTGTAAAATATCGTCTGATGGAAAATGAAAACAAACTGGAGATGAAATTGACCATGCGGCTAAGAAGCTACTCTCCCCACGCAGTGGTGATGTATGCTCGAGGAACTGACTACAGTATCCTGGAGGTGTGTGTTCCTACATCCTTCCACCTCAGGTTGTGCGAGACTATGAATATAAATTCTATTTTGTGTTCTGACTGTTCCATTTAAAAACAGAGAAAGAAAGATGGGTTTATTCCATGTCTCAAGGATTCGTGGCCTGAATAACTTTTGACACTTGGGCGGGATCAAAAGTTCTTTCTGCCACCCAGTAGCATAGAAATTTACTTCTGATGTTCTTTAACAAACATTTTTTAGACACGTGACAGCTAACATTCAAGTCTCTTCGCTATATCTTCCTAATATTACCATAGTGTATAGAGAGATCCTACATAATATTTTGCGTGTATACGTAGACTACATGTGTTCAACTAACAGTTAATTATTAATCACTTCCATGTTATTTTAGGATGTGTGATTGGCATTTGGGAGCCCCCAGACGATATATTTTTGTCATTTGTATAGATAGATAAATGTTTGTGCTCTTTAACTCCTGGTCACAAGTTTGTATTCCTTCTCCCCTCATTTGCTAATCATACCCTTCCTGTAGATTTTGCACAGACAGCCGCTGAAGACTGTATGTGATTGGTGTGAACGGTATTTATTCTGTTGTAGATCCATGCTGGGAGATTGCAGTACAAATTTGACTGTGGAAGTGGCCCTGGGATTGTCTCTGTTCAAAGCATTCAAGTCAATGATGGCCAGTGGCACGCAGTGTCCCTTGAAGTGGAGGGAAACTATGCTAAGTTGGTTCTAGATGAAGTCCACACTGCATCAGGCACAGCCCCAGGGGCCCTGAAAACCCTGAACCTGGATAACTATGTGTTTTTTGGTGGCCACCTCCGCCAGCAAGGAACAAAGCATGGAAGAAGCTCCCAAATTGCCAATGGTTTCAGGGGCTGCATGGACTCTATTTATTTAAATGGGCAGGAGCTGCCTTTGAATAACAAGCCAAGAGCCTATGCACACATCGAAGAATGGGTGGATTTATCTCACGGATGCTTATTATCAGCCACAGAAGACTGCTCCAGTAACCCTTGTCAGAATGGAGGCGTGTGCAACCCCTCACCTACTGGAGGTAGGCTTCATACCGCTATGCTCGCTCAGATGCTACCCATGTGTCCATTTCAAAGCAATTTTCCCAAGGAGCATTGATGTGCCTCCTTTTACTCGATGACGTCACTTCCTGTGTTTGCCACAGATAGTGTAGTCAGAATTAAGCAGCATGTGTTGTAACTTTGGGCCAGTCTGAGGGGCCAGTGTTTGTTTACTGTGTTCTTTTTCCTCCTGCTACAGTGACCGTGGCCAAAGATAAACTAAGGCCATGTCTAGCCTTTAAGGGAACAGAGACGAACTGCTTTGCCGTGTTCCCTAAAGGCATATCATTGGAAATAATACTTGTGGGTATAAACACATCATTGAATGGTATTGTGTATGTTCTCCAGGGCTTGGTACATTTGACCCATTAGCCTTATGTAATTATCATTAACTAAATATAGTCATGAATATTTTATCATGCCTCTCTTTAGCTTATCCCAGATGAATGTGTTAAATTTTAAAGTCTAAAATGCTACAAAATCCAGAACTTTCTGGCTGCCAGTGTATTATTCAAATTTCCAGGGTTTGGGGCATTTGGGGGGTATCAGATTTCCAGTTTGGAAATGTTCAACCAGTAAAATCTATAAAAAGTATTCTTAAATCTAAAAACCTCTAAAGTCTATGTCATTTCCGATCCTGGAATCTTGGATAAGAGATATGCGACCCATGGGCAGTAGAAAGACGGCTACCCCATATGGATAGCTCTTCACCCAGAGAGAATGGAAATTTTACTGCCTTTCATAGATCTTGGGGAACTGTGGCTTCACTTAACGTAAAGGTAAAAGCACATGAAACCTTTTCCTGGTCATTGAGTGACTGGAGTTTTTGTTCTTTCCCTGCTGCGTAGGTTATTACTGCAAGTGCAGTGCCTTGTACGTAGGGGTATACTGTGAGGTGAGCATTAACCCGTGCTCCTCCAACCCCTGCCTCTACGGTGGCACGTGCATGGTGGACAATGGAGGCTTTGTTTGTCAGTGTCGGGGGCTGTACACCGGCCAGAGGTATGTTTGTCTTTCTTAATGAATTGTGAGGTTGAATACTTAGAGCATGGGATTCTGCAGAGGAGAGATCACTGCGTTCTTCACTTGTTAATGCTTTCTGATTGGTGTCATTATTTGCGGTGAACTCATGGGGGTTTTTTCTATTTTTTTTTTCTTCCTGATTTAGATGTCAGCTTAGTCCATACTGCAAAGATGAGCCCTGTAAAAATGGTGGAACCTGTTTTGACAGTTTGGACGGTGCTGTCTGTCAGTGTGACTCGGGCTTTAGGGGAGAAAGGTAAATAAATGGGTTTTTCAAGCTTCATACCAGCTGCCTCTTTCCACGGGGTACTGACCATTATTAACACTTCATCCACTTATATGCCTCTCTTCAGAATATGGTGGTCCTCACTGGTCTTATGACTTCCAGACAAAAGAAAATATCAAAAAGATTAATATACAGTTGGAAAACCCTGCCACTGTCCTGTAGTGCTGTTATTTATAGGTGTGTGGGTCTTTGGCAGGGAGCAAGTGCTTGTGCACGGGTTGCATTTATTGTGTTTTCTAAAGCAGGTACCTGTGACACAGTGCCATCTATCCTTGAGAAGGTACTTACGACAGTTTCTCCCAGTGTTTCGTTACCAGCATTGATCCAGCACCTAAACCTTGCTGGTTCTCTTTTTTGTAACCCCAGTAGAAGCCTACGAGGTGGTTATGACTTAGGTGTTTAGACGTTTAGAGTTCACGAAAGACTATGCACCTATATATCTTAGGGAAAAGTGCACAAGAAACTCTACTTTCAGATGCAGCTTTGTATTTGGCAAGTCATTTGTCAATTTTCTTTTTAAAAGTTAAGGGAGTCAGCCACGGTGGCATACTCCTTTAATCCCAGCACTCAGTAGGCAGAAGCAGGTGTATCTCTGTGGCCTACATAGTGAGTTCTGGGTTAGCCAGGGTTGTGTAGTAAGACCGTGTGTCAGCAACAGCGGAAAGCTCCTGAGTACACGTAATTTTAAGTGCCTAGCACAGAAAATTGAGATAAGCTTCCCTTAGCCTCTTATGCTGGGAGTGGGTGGCCTGCCTCTTGTTATTGCTGTCTTCCTGCGGTCATTAAAGTCCTGAATTTTGCCTCTAGTTATGCGGCCCCAGTTCATTCGTTGATTTTTTTTTCCAACCCTAATCAATAAATATCCTCTATATTTTACAAAAAAATATGCCAGTATTCAGTTTTTATTCTAGTTCCTCATGATTTGCAAATAGTTTTTTTTTTTTTTCAAATGAGAAAGCGCTCCAGGCGTGCGCACAGCAGTCCCGTGTGCCCCACCCAGTTTAGAAAAGCAGACGGGGGACGGTTTGTGATCTGTTCCATGAGGGTGACATGCCCAGGAAGACGATTCTGGAAGACGTAACATTTCAAAATGGGAAGTGTGTCTTCTACCCCTTCCAAGGTCCCACGGCGCTCTCACCATCCCAGACAGGACCATTTTCACTGAATTCCACCTGGCCCAGAAAAGCAGTTTGCAGCACACACTCCTTATGAAAATGCACCTCATCTTCCCCGTTTCTAAGTGGTCGACTGAGTGTCAGACCTTGAAACAGCTGATGTCTTAGTTCATTGAATTGATTTAGTAATCTGTTAACTCTGGAGAAATGTAGCTAGACGTTGCTTGGTATGGTTACCCCTCAACTATCCATGCAGTGTGTGAGCAAATGACTGATTATTCTACAAAAGGCCTGGCCTTTGTTCTCCTTTCTATTTTTGTTGTTTTCTGATTGTTTCCTGTTCAGCTTTGTTTTGGCATCTCTTCTCAAGGAGGGGTGATACTTAGTGTTCGTTCTGACAGATGATCGGACTGGTGGGGTCTGATATCTGTCACAGAGATCTCTTACTCTTCTCCTTGGCAGATGTCAGAGTGACATCGATGAATGTGCTGGGAACCCCTGTCGGAACGGCGCCCTTTGTGAGAACACGTATGGCTCCTATCAGTGTAACTGCAGCCACGAGTACAGAGGGAAACACTGTGAGGACGCCACTCCCAACCTGTACGTGTCGACGCCCTGGAACATTGGCCTGGCCGAAGGCATAGGAATTATCGTGTTTATAGCCGGGATTTTCTTGCTGGTGGTGGTGTTCGTCCTCTGCCGGAAGATGATCAGTCGGAAAAAGAAACCCCAGGCTGAACCGGAAGACAAACGTTTGGGGCCAACCACGGCATTCTTACAGAGACCTTATTTCGATTCCAAGCTGAACAAGAATATTTACTCTGACATACCACCCCAGGTGCCTGTCCGTCCCATTTCCTACACTCCGAGCATTCCAAGTGACTCTAGAAACAATCTCGACCGCAATTCTTTTGAAGGCTCCGCCATCCCAGAGCATCCAGAATTCAGTACTTTCAACCCCGAGTCTATGCATGGACACCGGAAAGCTGTGGCCGTGTGCAGCGTAGCTCCAAACTTGCCCCCACCACCGCCTTCCAACTCTCCGTCCGACAGTGACTCCATACAGAAGCCTAGCTGGGACTTTGACTATGACGGTAAGAACACATTTTCCACCTCTCCAGTGCCACTGGGATGGCATTGAGGCTGCCAGCTCAGCTGTATTTATGGGGCTGACTATAATGCTTTCCAACCTGAAATGGTGACGAAAACTCATTTGGATATTCCCATTCCTAGCTGGGCCTAGGAGCTTGGAGTTTTCTTAGTAAATTAGATCTAATCATGTTCTAAGTGATATTCTGGAAGGATCATTTCACTTTTGTAAACAATACACATTCTCAACTATGATTTGGGGTGTTTTATTATAACGAGTAATGGGTAGTCTGTGGTAATTAATTTTTATTAGTAGCTTCTAATTTATTTATAATTATTTGCTCATTTATATACTTATTATTATATTTGTAATTATTATATAATGTGTCATTCCTATGCTAACTAATTTTTTATTACAGCCAGAAAAAGTAGTTGAGTTTCATATGAGTGGTTTTGTGTTAGTGACTTAGCACATACCTGAAGCTTTAGAAAAAGCTAGCTATATATGCCATTTTAGGACGAATTTTGGTTCACCACCGATTCCTCTTACTAGGCTTCTTTATGAAGAAATTCTGATTTGTTGAGTCTTTTGAGAATACCCGTAGGCCTTTTTGTTATTTCGTCTCTGGGATGTTCCTCTAGCTCTCTCACCTCCGCTCCATAGCTCACGCACTAAAGCCGGGTACTCGCTTACAGACCCAGAGGGAACTCAGAACTCACTGCTCACCTGCCCTGTCTTCCTTTCAGCCAAAGTGGTGGATCTCGATCCTTGTCTTTCCAAGAAGCCCCTGGAAGAAAAGCCCTCCCAGCCATACAGTGCCCGGGAGAGCCTGTCCGAGGTGCAGTCCCTTAGCTCCTTCCAGTCAGAGTCCTGTGACGACAATGGTGAGTGTCGGGGCGATGTGCTGTGGCCGCTTGGAAATGCTGCCAATGTTCATGGTGCTGTGTAGTGATGGAGGTGGACTGGGTTCCCTAATTAAGTACAAAAATGTCCCCTGTTTCCCTTGGCGTAAATGTATACTACGGGATAAGTGCTTACATGAACCTATGCCAGGGAAAATAAAGGTCATAGGGTACTTGCCTAGCATAGACGGGGCCCTGGGTTCAGTCCCTAGCATTGCAAAACAAAACAGTGTTCTTACTGAAATGCTATTTTAACTATAACAATAGGAAAGAAAAAATAGTTAATTTCAACTGTTTGGCTGCTCTTGTGTTATTTGTACTTTTTTGTGCATAGTGGTGTTAAGGAAGCTTTGATTTTTTTTTTCTGACCTTGCAATGCACACCCACGTATGTGCACCCTCTGATGTGTAGAAGTCTGAAATGTTCACTTTCCATCACACCTTTGGTATTACAAGGTTTTATTTGTCTCCTCCCCACCCCACTGCTGCCCCAGCTCCCATTTGGATCAGAGCACACTGACTGAGAGCAGAGTGTAAGAGATGGCTAGTAAGTCGGATTATATTTCTAATGAAGAAGGTTTGGCAGTGGGGATCCAGGACACCAGTTGTGTTTGTCTGGTTTTCCCAGGATGAATTGTGCTGACGTAGACAGCTTCGCTGTATTAGCACATGTACGGGGAAATGATCAGGACTGTGATAATGATTGTCTCCTGGAAAAGATTGAATCTCAGAATTGTAGGCTCAATTTTAATTTCTTGTTCTTGTGTGAAAATGCAATGTGTTTACATATAAGGATATTTTAACATTGTAAAGAAAAAAATTGCTAATAACTATCAGTTTCAAAATAACATAACTAGTCCAAAATAACAATAGTCCATCATCAGAGCAGTATAATTTATAATGAATTGCATCTCTGGATCCCTGGGTCTGCTTGTCTATAAAACTTTGCAGCGCCCTTTTCTTGTTAAAGGTGAATGTATGTTCTATTTCTTGAAGATTTCAAGCATGTTTTTAGCATTATTTAAAGCACATCCTTGTTTACTCCTGATTGGAGAATAGAGATGTATTATTGCTTATTAAACCAACAAGAACAAAACAGGATTATTTCTCCCATTAGTTTCAGTTTTTAAAAGTTTACATTGCCAACTTATCTGATTTAGACTTTGGCCCCTAAATGCCATTCAAAAATACTTTTGAGAATTGTGTATTTTCTTTCTTTTCCTTTTTTTCTTTTAAACCTCACTCTTAACAATACTCAGATGCTTTTGCAAAGTCACTGCCAGGTTAGTTATAAAAGTTTTTAGGTGAAGCAGTGTGGGGGAAGGTCTGCACAGGACTGCTGGTGGTTTGATTACGGCGTCAATCATTGTCAGCCACAAAGTTCAAGTCTGTGCCGAGTGTGCACTTGACGCTTCATCAGTAGTTTTCTCAACCACGGAAGTAGTTAGCTTATGCTTAGCAGCTCAGGAGATCACAAGTAGTTCTTGTGTGGTTCTGTAGTTTACAAGTCCACCGTGTCTTGGGGCTGGAGGCAGGTGTCACTGCGGCTGCTCCTCCGCAAGCTCTCCGCTTCCTTGTTCTCCAGAGCCTAGCAGTCATTCACCTTCTTGCTAGTTCAGGCTCTTAGCTTTCACAGTTCACTTTGCTCCCCATTTCAGTACCTGTAGTAGAAAATGCACCCACAGCTGGGATGGCTCCCTTTGACAAGCCTGCCCAGTCCACTCAGCCCACCCAGCTAATTCAGGAAAACTCCCATCTCCCCTTCATATGAGCCTTAATGACAGCAGGAAGGTTTTGTCTGTTTGTTTTTCATGTATGAGGTAAAACAGTCATTAGATCCCAGGATTAGAATGTACCAACTGCTTACATGCACATTTATCCCGACGTTGGTACTTTAAGCTAATCTTATACAAATGCAGAAGATGCCTGTACAGTATCTGTGAGACAAGAAATACACACTACGCAAAAGGGACGCAACCGTTTTGCAATTTATGTTATGTTATATTTTGCTGTACATGTATCTCCCTAGATTTCCTTATTTTCAGGCAATATACTAGTTCCTTGAATGTGTAATCTTTTGTTCAGGAGACGTAAATCTGAATTGTTTTTCCCTGATATAACCCATAATTATAACTGTAGGACATGCATAGCCAAAGCTTTTCCTCTAGCATCCACTAAATCATAGCTGTTTCGTGCACTTGACTGACAGTAACTAGCCTATATACAGCTGATTAGAAATGTCCTGAGACCCGTAACTAGTGGGGGAGTGCAGGGGTCATGCATCATTGCCTAATGGTATCAAAGCGTTGTGCATTTTTAAATTAGGGGAAAATTGCATTAAATTAAGAAATTTTATTTATCGCACTGTTTTCTACTAAATAAGGATTTTCCTAATTGCTCTTTCTGTGCCTTTTTACAAGCTTCCATAGTGACTGTAATACACCTTGTCAACCCTGTCGTTGACACGGTGAATAAAGAAGGTATACGTGCTTGTGTTTTATGTTTGTGGTTTCAGGTGACTGTCAGTGGGGTGACGTGTTTCTGCCTATTGCCTGTTATTAAAGTAATTCATATTTTGTGGAGGTTTGGTGACTTTCCTTTGGGGAAGTGTATGTTCACAGTGTGAGTTCATATGAAAATATTTGCATGTCTTTTTGTTACTTGTTTTAAGTATTGTGGACGGCTGCTGAAAACGTGGAGGCTAGTTCCAGTTTCAGACTGCGTAGGTCGGTGTTGGGCCCGAGAACTTTCATTTTTTTTTTTAATCAGTTTACAGTTGATTTGGATCTAGAAATATCCCGATGTAGAAATCATCCCTTGGGAAATGCTTGTGTAGACCATCAAGAGCATGCAGGTGCACGCGCGCGCACACACAATACACACACACACACACACACACACACACACACACACGGCAGGGGGGAGATGGGAGAAAGCGTTTGCTGTCTAAGTGGCAAGTGTGAGGACCAGTTCAGGCCCCCAGGACCTATGTAAAGAGGGTGGGCTTGATGGCCTGCTGGTAACTCCTGCCTTGGGAGACAGAGGCAGAGAACCCTCAGAGCAAATTGGCCCCAGGACTGTAAGTGAGCTCTGGGTTTGGTTGAGAGACCCTGCTGAAGGCAAAAGAGAAACCAAGGATATGTCCCAACATCAACCCTGGCTTCTGCATGCACACACATATGTGAGCGTGCACACACACATACATACACACACAGAAAAAGACATGCAGTACTCAAGTATCTCTTGCAGTGAACACACGGATTTTTCCACAAGACCACAGCAGCAGGTGCCTTTTAGGAGGAAGAGGCATGGTTTCCTGCTGGATTTGGAGAGAGAGGAGCAGGGCCGGTGTCTCATGTCAAAGGTTACAGTTGCTAAGGGAACTGAATTTCCCTTAAAAGTACTGTGTAAGTCAGAATGTTATCTGTATTTTGTCTACTCAATTTTAGTTGAAACATGATGACCTTCCAATATTTTAAATAGTGATAGTTTAAAGAAGCAGAAATTTAAGTAGTTTAAAGAATTTAAGCAGTCGGGGCTGGAGAGATGGCTCAGAGGTTAAGAGCACTCACTGGCTGTTCTTCCTCCTGAGTTCAATTCCCAGCAACCACATGGTGGCTCACAACCATCTATAATGAGATATGGTGCCCTCTTCTGACCTATAAGGATATATGTGGGCAGAATACTGTATACATAATAAATAAATAAATAAATCTTTAAAAAAAGAATTTAAGCAGTCTCTTCAATGTAATTTCTACTGTTTTTCTTATCTAAAGTGAATTTAAAGTTGAAAACTCACCTAAGTATAAAGGGTTATCAAGTGCCTCATCTATAACAAAGGCTGCCAATCCTCACTTATAGAGAAATGTACTACTTATAGTAAACAACTCCATAGATACTTTTCCTAAATGCCCATTTATTCATATTTTTGAAACATCTGTCTTTTCCGCTTTTGTTTAAACTCTGCCGGAGAGGTCAGTCAGCTACTAATTTGCTAAAATTAGTCCACTGTCTGGGTTTTCAAGGACACTATGGAATGCACAGAGAGCATTAGGGACACTATGGAATGCACAGAGAGCATTAAGGACACTATGACGTGCACAGAGAGCATTAGGGACACTATGGAATGCACAGAGAGCATTAGGGACACTATGGCGTGCACAGAGAGCATTAGGGACACCATGGAATGCACAGAGAGCATTAGGGACACTATGGAATGCACAGAGAGCATTAGGACACTATGGAATGCACAGAGAGTATTAGGGACACTATGGAATGCACAGAGAGCATTAGGGACACTATGGCGTGCACAGAGAGCATTAGGGACACTATGGAATGCACAGAGCATTAGGGACACTATGGAATGCACAGAGAGCATTAGGACACTATGGAATGCACAGAGAGCATTAGGGACACTATGGAATGCACAGAAAGCATTAGGACACTATGGAATGCACAGAGAGCATTAGGGACACTATGGAATGCACAGAG
>PVIU01032831.1:0-13113 GCA_004026605.1 Ondatra zibethicus | reverse complement strand
AGGGTTGCCCTCTCCTCTCTGCTCGGCTCCGTGGGACAAAGGAGGCCCCCTAGCAGGGGACTCGTCCTTCCCCCAAGGCCTCAGCCCGGGTGGGCCGAGCTCAGGTGCAGCCGGGACAGGGTCCAGATGAATCCGCGGAAGCTGGTTGGGCGAGGATCCCGGTCCCAAAAGCAGGCCTACTGAGGGTTGCCAGCTCCTCCACGTCTATTCTATTAATGAGGAAAGTCTGCATATTTAACAATTCTGGTTTCTCTATTGCTGTCTATAAACATGGAGACCTTGTTTCTTTTTACAAGGGTACTGTTAAACAGTAGGATATTGTGATGTCAAAATAGGATACTGTGCTGATACAACAGGGAAATGAAAAGACAAAATAAGTCACTGTTATACACTAGGACACAGTGATGCCACAACAGGGCACAGTGATGATACAGTTGGACATTCTGGGGGTGGAATAGGGCACTAGGGTATCACACTGGAGCACTGTGCTGATATAGTTGAATGCACCATCTGATGACACAAAAATAAGACACTGTCATGTCACAATATGGCACAATAGAACACTGTTATAATAAAATAGGACTCTGTGATGATCTAATAGAGAGGTGGTATGTCAGAATAGGACACTGGAATATCACAATAGGCCACTTTATATGTACTTTAGGACACTGTCATATCAAAATAGAATGCTATTATGACAAAATATGAGATGGTGATAAAAATTTAGGACATTTTTGTTGGTACAACAAATTCTATGTTGAAATAATGGGACATGATTATGGCATTATACAGAGTGATTTTGAATTTGTGATTTCTATATATGCATTCTTGTGTGTTTTCCTGAAATGATAGTGAAATAGACTTATAGAATAAGAGACAATGGTGGTTTTAATGAGAGGATGGGCCCCATAGGATCTATTTTGAATTCTTGTTTCCCTATTTGTTGGAAATCTTTGGGAAGGATTAGAAGGCAGATCCTTGGTGGAGGAAGTCTGTCACGAGAGGTATGCTTTGAGACTTCAAAGGCACGTGCCATTTCATGGTAGTGATCTTTCTCCCTTTCCCTCTCTTTGTCTTATGGTTGTTGTCTCACAAGTAAGCTATCAAGTATTGACCTACCACCATTTTGCCTACTTGCTGTCATGGTTCCCAAAAAAGATAATGGACTCTCTCTAGAATGCTAAGCAAGCTGTCAAACTCAGTGCTGTCTTTTGTAAGTTGCCTTGGTCATGCTGTATTCAAATAAATAGAAAAATAATTAAAATGGCATTGTCATGGCATGATATAGCACTGTGAAAGTGCAATTGATCAGAATGATGATACAACAGGGCAATGTATTTGCACAGTAGATTACTGTGATGGCACAAGTGACTATTGTGATGGCAAAATAGAGTGATGAGTTGGTAATATCAAACATTGTAAATGCAAAAAATAAGGCATTTATATGGTACAATAGTATAATTTATGGCTTAATATAACATTATTTTAATATGATATGGCATAATGATGACACTACAAACATTATGATTTCACTATAGATCAGTTAGGTGGCACAATACACCATTGTGATGGCAAGATAGGAGAGGATGATAGTACAAAAGTATACTGTGATGGTACAATAGGTTATTGGTATGACATCACAATTGTATGAGCACATATTTCAGTCCTGTTATAGTGTAATTTGGAACTATGATAGCAGAACAAGGCATTGTGCTGATACAAGTCATCTGATGGCACAAGGGTACTGTTAGGATACAATAGAACACTTTGGTACACAATAAGGCACTGAGATGACAAAACAGGGTACTGTGTTGATCCAATAGGGAACTGTTATTTTACAATATGACACTGTGATGTCACAGTAGTGCACTGTTAGGTCACAATTTATAATATTAGGACACTGTGGTGGCACAATAGGACACTGTGATCATACAAGAGTTTATTGTGATGACAATAGTTGTTGTCACAATATGACACTGTATGATGCAATATAGTACTGCTATATTATAGTTTGGTACTGTGATGCACAATAGGGCACTGCTAAAATATCAAGGACCCTGTGATGTCATAGTAGGGTACTGTCTATGCAAAATCACAATCAGGCACAGTGATGTCAAAACAGGGCCACGTTTATGCTAGGACATTGATATTAAAGTAGGACCCTATGATGATACAATGAAACACTTTGGTGACACAATGAGATACAGAATTTACACAAGATGGCAGCTTTATGCCACAAGTGGAACATGTAAGGTCATAATTGGGCTCTGTAATGACACAATAGAACAGTGTTATCTATAGCAGGTCATTATGATGTGATAAACTGCTAATGTGTTGGCCTAATAGGATATTGTGATGGCACAATAAAGCATTATAATGTCCCAATATGACACTCTTAGGTCATAACAGGACATTGTGATGAAAAAATAGAGCACTGTGATGATACAATAGGATACTGTGATCACATAATATGTCACTATTTTGTCATAATTCAACACTGTGATGGCACAATAGGGCACAAGTCATGTCACAGGAGGACACTATCAAGTCAAAAATGGGTTATAGTTAATATAACTGTTACAGTAAACTAGGCTACTTTGATGGCACAATAGGGCACTCTTATATCATAAAACATCACTGGTATCAAAATAGAACATTATTATTATAGAACAAGATATTACTGAAACAATAGGACACTGTGATGGCAAATTAGGGCACTGTGATGTAATAGTAGGGCACTAAAATGGAACAGTAGGGCATTTTATGCCACAATAGAACTGTGATGTCATGGTAGGGCACTGTAATGATATAGTTGGACTGTCATGGCTCAGCATTGTCAGGACACAATAGAACACTGTGATGTCATATTGGGATACTATTATTTCACAATAGGACATTGATATCATGATAGGGCACCGTAATAAAGTAGACACTGGGATGATATAACAGAGCATTTCTGTGACACAATGGTATTGTTCCTTTTATAATAGGGCACTATTGTAACAGGAAGAGCGGCCTGCTTGTCATCGTGGCCTCCTCACTATCTTACACCTGAAATAATCACACAGAAACTGTATCCATTTAAACACTGTCTGACCCGTTAGCTCTAACTTCTTATTGGCTAATTCTTACATCTTAATTTAACCCATTTCTGTTACTCTGTGTATCACCACATGACCATGGCTTACCAGCAGGATTCTAACCAGCATCTGTCTCAGGTAGGAGATTCATGGTGTCTCTTACTCTGCTCTTCTTCCCAGCAATCAGTTCTGTCTACTCTGCCTACCTAAGTTCTGTCCTATCAACTAGGCCAAGGCAGTTTCTTTATTCATTATCCAATGAAAGCAACACACAAACAGAAGGAACTCCTACAACATTTCCTCTTTTCAGTTTAAACAAAAAGGAAGGCTTTAACTTTAACATAGTAAAATTACATATAACAAAACAATTATCAAACAATAATTACAGTTACAATATTTATATCTATTTTATCTTTTATCATAACAAAGGAAAACTATAACTATAACTATCTATTCTTCAACTCTACCAGAGACTTCAGAAGGATATAATATTACCTAAGTAAACAGGAAGTACATTATAAACAACTTCCAAAACTCTAGAATTGACAGAGACATCTCGCTGCCTGGAGAGTCACCCAAAGTTCTTCTGTACAGTTGCGGCATCCATCTTTAGCCTACAGGCCATTTCCAGCAGAGTTTCCCATGAAGTAGGAAATTTGAAAGAGTTCAGTCACTTTCTTCTCTGTCCTGCAGAATGTCTTGCAGACTCTTTCATGAAACAGGAACCCCCGAAGGATCATCTCACCTTTAGGCAAGTTCAGCAGTAATTTCTTTGTGAGTACTGTATGTCCAGTTTATGCATCAGTCCAGGCAAGAGCAGTTTCTTGCCCAAATGGCTAACCAACTCCATAAGGTGCCTCTTCGATGCCCATCTTCCTCTTGAAGTAGATTGGTGCTGTCAGGAGCCGATGTGTCTCATTGTCATGAAGAGCCCTAAGTTATTAAAATATTTTAAATGCCATATTCTGTAGTCATTGAAAGATATAAAGAATATCTATCTGAAATATATCTATGCACATCTGGAAAATCTAACATGACTACAAACTTGACTATTATAGATGATTATCCATTAACAACCTATATTACCTAATTATACATAACATTCTTAAATGAACTACACAATAACAATACCTTAATCAAGAGCAGAAATATACATATGACAAGATTGACCGTAAATTTATATCAATAAAGCAAAATCCATACCAATGCAAATTATTCATATTTTTATCATATCCCCTTTAAATGTAAACAGTTATAAACAATATTTGGGAATATGGATGTAGTTATTTCTCTCCAAACTTCTTCCTGCGGTATGGGGACACTGTTAATCAGGTCTTTCATGGTATATCCTGTGTGCTAGGTTCATCTCAGTCAGAAATTGAGTGAAGTAATTTTCTGAGGTTTTTTATGGCAACCTTTCAGGAGGGCGTGGTCTATCATAACATATTGGTCTAGAAGCAATCCACAGGGTCTCATCCTCTGTGAAAACAAAAGAAGAACTTCTTTTCCAAAGCATCATATCCTTAGATCCAAATTCTGAAGTCATAATACTTTTATAATATATATGGTGGTTTAGCCTAGCAGCCCATACAATGATATGTCTCTCTCTGCTTAGCTCCTTCACCACCAAAAAATTTAAAGAAAACACAATAATACACAGAATCCAGACTCTCTGTGAATTTTCCACTTTTACATTGCTTATTTTTTTTACTTCCTTTAATCTATGATTATCTGTGCTCTGTCTCTTTAAAGACTTTATCCTTTTTTAAAGCATTAACTTTATTTTGTGACTCTGTATACTCTATCTTTTCTCTCCGAAGCCTACATACATTTATCCAACACTGTGATGCATTTTTGAGGTCTTTTATGTCTGAATATGTCCTATTGTGAATCTGTAATTCTTTACTGTCCAGGAGCACTTCTTAAAATCCTAAGCACTTCTTAAAAACTTCAGGTGCACCCTTGTTAGGGGTAAAAGGGTATGGTCTGTTTGCCTGCTCAGTCTAAAACTTAAGCTGTGCTGTTATTATGGTAAATACAGTAGTTCCTACCAGTGCTCTGCAGAGTCCAGCATGGCTGAGGCACTTTTGCCTCTGAACTGCTTGTGCCTCTGAGCTGCATGCATTGCCTCTCTTTTAGGCATCCATGTTTCCATCAAGCAAGCCATAGCACTTTACTCAGGAACCCCATCCAAATGCTCTGTCTCCTGCAAGAGGCTAACAGCATAGCCCAGAAAGCTGGCATTTTAAAACTGTGCCACTTTTTTTTATACTACAGCTGAATCACAAAAATATCTCTTAAAGTAGCTACAGCACACCACCAACAAACAGCAAGAAGCTGTGTTAAACTCTATATTGCTTTTGAAGCTCTTCATGATTTTATGTGGATTTAGTTGACCACGTGGGTGCCACTCTGTAACAGGAAGAGAGGGCTGCTTGTTGTCCTGGCCTCCTGTCTATCTTATACCAGAAATAATCAAACAGAAACTGTACTTATTTAAACATTGCCTGGCCCATTAGCTTTAAATACTTATTGGCTAATTCTTTCATCTTAATTTAACCCATTTCTGTTAATCTGTGTATGGCCATGTGACTGTGGCTTACTGATGATATTCTAACCAATGTCTATCCCAGGCAGGAGATGCATGGCGTCTCTCACTCTGCCCTTATTCCCAGAATTCAGTTCTATTTACTCTGCCTACCTAAGTTCTGTCCTATCAACTATGCCAAGGCAGTTTCTTTATTCATTATCCAATGAAAGCAACACACAAAAAGAAGAAACTCCTACACCACACTGTGGCATCACTAAGGACACTGTGCTGATGTGGAGGTGCAGTTATGGCAGAATATAGCTCTGTTCTGATATAACCAATTCCTTTATTGTCACACCAGGGATTTTTGATAACCTAAAATGTACTTTGATGTCACAATAGGGCACTGTGATTGTTGAATAAGGCACTATCATGGCAATATAGAACATTATGATCTCAGAACATTGAATGGTAATAACAAATTAGGGCATTTGTTTGATACAACACATGTTATAATCATAAGGCAAAGTCATGATATCATTAAGTAACATTTTGTTATTTCTGATCTCTTTGAAGGGCAATTTCTTGAAAATATAGTGTTATGTTACAACAATAAGGTACTTTGATGGGTGTAATGAGGATAGACACAATACACTCTTTTTTTTTGAATTCTTGGTACCTACTTGGTAGAAAATTTTTGTCATGATTAGATGGTATAGTGTAGACAGAAGTTCTGTCCTGCCTGGTCCCACAACCCAGTCTCAAAGAATCACACAGAGGCTACCTTTGTAAACAGAGACTGTACTTTCATGTCCTTGCTTCTCAGACCCAAATAATCACACAGAAACTATATTAATTACAACACTATTTGACCAATGGCTCAGGCATATTTCTAGCTAGCTCTTACTTCTTAAATTAACCCATTAATATTAGTCTATGAATTGACACATGGTCATGGCATTACCTCATTTTCTACATGTCTTGATTCCTTGGTGGCTGGCTGATGATTGTTTGATTCTGACTCCTCTCTCTTTATATCTGTTTGGATTTCCCACCTGGATTTTCTCTGTTAAGACATTGGCAAAAACAGTTTTATTCATCAACCAATAAAAGCAGCACATATACAGGAGAACATCACACTTAGTGTAGTCTCTTTCTTTCTTTTTTAAGACAGGGTTTCTCTGTAGCTTTGGAGCCTGTCCTGAAGCTAGCTCTTATAGACCAGGCTGGCCTCAAACTCATAGAGATCTGCCCACCTCTGCCTCCTGATTGCTGGGATTAAAGGCATGTGCCACCACCAGCCAGGTCAGTGTAGCCTTTCTAAAGGAAGTAAGATATGTTTTGAGGTTTCAGAAGCCCATACCATTCTGAGTTCTCTCTCTCTCTCTCTGTAAGTGTTTGTGTCTTTACCTCTCTTTGTCCCTCTCTATTTATCTCTCTTTATGTCTCTCCATCTCTGACTTTCTTTTTCTGTCTGTTGGTCTGCATATCTCTTTGTCTGTCTGTCTTTCAGTCTTCTGGTTCTTATCCCTATATATAAGCTCTTGAATACTGAACCAGGGCTATTTTTGACTGTCTGTTGCCCTGCTTCTAGTCATGATGGTCATAGACTCACCCTCTAACTATAAGCAAGCTGGCAAATTAAATTCTGTCCTTTGTAAGTTGCCTTGGTCATTTATCTCCTCACAGGCAAAGAAAAATAATTTCAACAGGTATTATCATGGCACAATAGAGCACAATGAATGTGTAATAGATCTTTTTGATTACAGAAGAGGGCAAGGTCTTTGCATAATAGGTCACTATGGTGGCACAGGTGACTACTGTGATGGCAAAACAGAGTACTGAGTTGGTAATATAAGGCATTGTGATATAAAAATCAAGCATGTTGGGAGAACAATGGAGCAATTTATGGCACAATAGAACATTATTTTGGCAAAACACCAAGATGATGGTAATGTCAATGTGATTTAAAATCAATGTGATTTTAAAATAGAGCTGTATTTTGGCACAATACACCATTGTGATGCAACAATATGGCACTGTGAAGACAATGTCGGAAAGGGTGAAGACACAAAAGGGAACTGTTATAACACAATAGGACACTGTTATGCCATGTCATTAATCTCTGATGACATTATTGAACACTGCTATGGCCTATTTGGGTACTGTGATGACACAAGAAAGCAATAGGATATCAAATGTAGTCCTCTGATGGCAGAACAGGGTACTGTGATAACACAATGAGGTACTGTTAGACACAATAGGACACTGTGATGACACAATGACGCTCTTTGATAACACAGAAACTGTGATGATGCAACAGATCTTTGGGATGTTATTCCATAGCAGTGTGATATCAGAATAAGGCACCACTATCTTATAAGGGAACATTTTGATGCCACTATAGAGTACTGTACACAATAGGACACTGCATTGACAAAATAGGGCACTGTTATCTTTTTTATTATCATTGTAACTAGAACCATTTCTCACACAATACATCCTAAACAGAGTTTTTCCAATCTACTCTTCCCAGCTCTTCTCCAACTCCTCTCTCTCCCAGATCCCCTCTTCCTCCATTTTTCTTCAGAAAAGAGCAATCCTCCAAGAGAAAACAACCAAATACTACAAAATAGGATACAATAAGTCAAGGCAAAAGCCCTTATCTTGAGACTGCATAAAGCAACCAAATAGGAGGAAAGGAGTCCTAAGAGCAGGAAAAGGAGTCAAAGATATTTCCTAGCCTACTGTTGCAGATTCGCAAAAACAGCAAGCTAACACTATAATATATGTAGAGGATCTGGCATAGATCCATGCAGGCCCATGTGAACCCTGCTTAGTTGATTCCATGGTCCATATTCTCCTGGTTTTCTCCATACCATCACTCCTACAATTTTCCTCCTCTTTTGTTTTCACAGGTTACCCTGAGTTCCTAGAGGAGGGAACTAATGCAGATCTCCAATTTTGACTCTCTCTGTCTCTGTCTCTTTCCCTTTCTCCCCATAATGTTTGCGATGGGTCTTTGCACCCACTTCGATCTGCTGCCAGAGGAAGCCTCTCTGATGATGACTAGACAAGGAACCACTCTATGAGTGTAGCAGAACATCATGAGGAATCATTTAATTCTTTTTTTTTTCAATCATGTTTGGTTCTACTCTATAATTCTAGGCTATCCAGTTCCTGGCCATCGAGGCAGTGTAGGGTATCACCTTACTCTTCTAGTATGGGCCTCAAGTTAAACCAGACATTGATTGGTTACTCCCACAAGTTCTGTTCCACCATTGTCCCAGCATATCTTATAAGCAGGATTGATGGTGGGTCCAGGGTTTAGTTACTTGGTTTGTATCCAGGTTTCTCTTTCCATTGCCTACAGAGGACCTTCCAAAGAGTACAAGTCAAAGAAACTAGAACATAGGGGTGAAGGCTCCATGCAGGCACCAGCTCTGCCTACCTATATTCAATAAGCTATGTGGACGTTGTACTTGGGAATAGGGCCTGCTATCAGTTTTGGGAGAGTGACTCTCTGTCCCAGCTTCAGTCTGAGTTGTTTAGGTATCTCCACAGGACCCACCTCAGAAAACAACTCAAGTGAATGACACCCAATCCTACCACTAGAAACCTTTCCTGGCTACAAAAGATGGACAGTTCAGACTCCATATCCTTCAATATTAGGAGTCCTCACTAGGTTCATCCTCATAGATTTCAGGAAGTTGCCATATTGACCTTAAATATCCCCAAATTCCAGCTGTCTCTGCTCAAATCTTCTCCCTCTATCCCCTTGCCTGATTACTTCCATTGCCATCCCCACCCTCCCCAAGTCTACCTATGAAATCTATTCTATTTCCTCCTATTCTCTTCCTCTAGACCCAACCTCTCTGGGCCTATGCATTGTAGTTTTGTTATCATTTACTTAACAGACAATACCCACCTGTAATCAAATACATACCATATTCGTTTTTCTGGATTTAAATTAGCTCACTCAGGATGATTTTTTTTCTCATTGCAACCATTTGCCTGCAAATTTCATGATGTCATTTTTTATAAACATCTGAGTAATACTCCGTTGTGCAAATGTACTAAAGTTTCATTATCCATTCTTCAGTTGAAGTGCATCTAGGTTGTTTCCAGTTCTGGCTACTATGAATAATGCTGCAATGAACATAGTTGAGCAAGTGTCCTTGTGGTAGGATGGAGCATCCATTGGGTATAATGCCCAAGAGTCATATAGCTGTGCCTCAAGGTAGATTGATTCCAAATTTTCTAAGGGACCACCATATTGATTTCCACACTAATTTGCACTCCCACCTGTAATGGAAAAGTGTTTCCCTTGCTCTGTAACCTCCTCAGCATGAGTTGTCTCTTGTGTTATTAATTTTATCCATTTTGACATTTGTAAGATGAAATCTCAAAGTAGTTTTGATTTTCATTGGCCTATTGGCTAAGAATGGTGAGAATTTCTTTAAGTATTTCTCAGTCATTTGAGATTCCTATATTGCAAATTCTCATTAGCTCTGTACCCTATTTTTAATTAGATTTTTTGATATCTAATTTCTTGAGTTGCTTATGTATTTTGGATATTAGTCCTGTATTGGCTG
Source organism: Ondatra zibethicus (assembly GCA_004026605.1). NCBI lineage: Eukaryota > Metazoa > Chordata > Mammalia > Rodentia > Cricetidae > Ondatra > Ondatra zibethicus. The sequence continues at coordinate 2,908 of PVIU01032831.1, read as the reverse complement.
TGGATTTGGAGTTGGTAAAAAAATAAAAAACTTTCCCCATTCTGCAGGCTGCCTTTTTGTCTAATTGATGGTGCATTTTGCTTTGTAGGGCTTTTTGGTTTTATTAGGTCCCATTTATTATTGATCTTATATTTAAACTGTCAGTAATCTGTTCAGAAAATTTTCTCCCATTTCATGCTTTCCCATTTTCTCTTATATGAGCTTCATTGTGCCTGGTTTTAAGTAGAGGTCTTTGGTGTACTTGTAATTGAGTTATGTGTTAGATGATATATATGGATTTATTTGCATTCTTCTATATGAAGACATCCAGCTTGGCCAGTACCATTTTTGAAGATGCTTTTTATTTTCAGTGTGCATTTATTTATCAATGTGTGGTCTATTTATCAAAAATTGGGTGTCCATAAATGTGTGGATTCATGTCTCAATCTTCAATTTGAACCCATTGATGAGCAAGTTTGTTTTTATGTTAATACCATGTGGTTTTTAACAACTATAACTGCATACTAAAGCTTGAACTTGGGAGGATAATTCCTCCACAAGTTTTTAATGTTCAGGATTGTTTTTCTATTCTGAATTGTGTTTGTTTGTTTTCCCACATCAAGTTGAGAATTGTCCTTTCAAGATCTGGAAGAATTGTGTTGGGATTTTTATGAAGATTTTGAAAGTATTGTAGATTGCTTTTGGTACAATGGCCATTTTTATTATGTTAATCCTACTGATACATGAGCATGGGAGATCTTTCCACCTTCAGATACCTTCTCTAACTTTTTTCTTCAACTACTTGAAGCTTTTGTTATGCAGGTCTTTCACTTGCTTGGTTAGAATTACCCCATGATATTTTATATTATTTGAGGCTATAGTCAAGGGTGTTATTTTCCTGATTTCTATCTCTACCTGTTTGTCATTGGTATATTGGAGGGCTACTGATCTATTTTAATTTATCTTGTATTTAGCCACCCTGCTGAAAGGGTTTATCAGCTGTAGGAGTTCCCTGATAGAATTTTTAGGGTCACTGTCATATAATCTTCAAATAACAATACTTTGTCTTTTTTCTAATTTGTTTCCCCTTAATCTCCTTCAGTTGTCTTATTGTTTTAACTAAAATTTCAAGTACTATATTGCATAGATATATAAAGAGTGGAAAGTCTTGTCTTGTTCTTGATTTTAGTGGAAGTACTTTGAGCTTCTCTCCATTTAATCTGATGTTGACTATAGTTTTACTGTAAATTGCCTTATAATATTTAGGTATGTTCCTTGTATCCCAAACCTCTCCAGTATATTTTTATCATGAAGGGGTGTTGAATTTTCTCAAAAACCATGTTTTCTTTATTCTTTTAGTTTATGATATGGTGGCTTAAATTCATTAGTTTTCTTATATTGAACCTACCATCCCTGTATCTCAAGGATGAAGCCTACTTGATCATCGTTAATGATAGTTTTTATGTGTTGAATTTGGTTTGAAAATATTTTACTGAGAATTATTTCATATATGTTCATAAGGGAAATTCGTTTATAATTATCTTTTTTGTTGAGTAATTATGTGGTTTGGGCATCAGGGTAACTGTGGCTTCATAAAATGAAGTGGTCAATGTTCCCTATATTTCTATTTTATGGAATAATTTGAGAAGAATTGGTATTGGCTCTTCTTTTAAAGTCTGGTGAAATTCTGCTCTAATACCATCTGTCCCTAGGATTTTTTTTTTGATCGACAGACTTTTAATAACAGCTTCTATTTCACTATGGGTTACAGGTCTCTTTAATTGGTGTATTTTATCTTGATTTAACCTTGCTAAGTTGCACCTATCAATAGAGTGCAGGTTTTTAAAGTACGGCATTATGATTCTAAGGATTTTCTCACTGTCTTCTTTTATATCCCCCTTTTGTCCATAATTTTGTTAATTTGGTTTTTCTACCTCTACCTTTTAGTTAGTTTGGATAAAGTTTTGTCTATCTTATTGATTTTCTCTAATATCCAACTCTTTGTTTCATTGATTCTTTGTATTGTTCTCTTTGTTTCCACTTTTATTGATTTCAGCCCTAGTTTATTTCTTGTATCTGCTCTTTTTGGGTGTGCTTACTACTTTTTGTTCTAGATCTTTCAGGAGTACTATTATTGGGGGAGTATTTATTTGGCTTATACTTCCACATCACTGCTCATCATTCAAGGAAGTCAGGACAGGAATACAAATATGGCAGGAACCTGTAGGCAAGAACTAATGCAAAGACAATAAAGGAATGCTTCTTACTGGCTTGCTCCTCATGACTTATTAATCTATTTCCTTTATTTCCTTCTTTCTTTCTTTCTTTCTTTCTTTCTTTCTTTCTTATTTAATTATCTTTTTTTCATTTATTTTACATATCATCCATAGCTTCCCCTCCCTCCTCTCCTCCCACTACCCACCCACTTCCAATTTACCCCTTTCCCAATCCATTCTTCCTCTATCTTCATCCAGAAAGGGGCAGGCCTCCCAAAAGTTTGAAAGTATGACACATCAATTTGAAGCAAGACTGAGCTCCTTACCCTGTATCAAGGCTGGACTAGGTAATCCAGTATGGGCATCAGGTTCCCAAAAGTCAGCTAAGCCCCAGGGACAGCTCCTGATCTTACTGCTAGGAGCCTTATAAAAAGGCCAAGCTAAAAAAACTGTCATAAAGCTAGTTCTGGCACCCTCTCCTCTGCTGCCCAAATACCTATCTGGGGACATCCTCGTGGACACCTGGGATCCCCTCCAGGGCCAAGTATCTTGCCAGTCCTAAAATGACTCCCTTAATGTAGATATCTTATTCCCTTCTCCAATATCCACCTTTCCACCATCTCCACCCTCCCACACCCCAAGCTCTCCCCAGTCCTTCCCTTCTCCCTTCTCCTTCCCCTTCTCCCATTCCCTCACCCCCCCACCCCCCACCC
>PVIU01032830.1:0-13152 GCA_004026605.1 Ondatra zibethicus | reverse complement strand
TCTTTAAGTGATTTGCTGATATCTTCCAATTTTTTGTTTGCCTTTTCCTCAATTTCTTTAAGGGAATTTCTCATATCATCTTTAAGAATTTCAAACATTCTCTTGAGGTTATTTTTTAGATCATTTTCTCCTGGTTCATCCATATTTGGTTGCTCAGGTCTTGCTTTTGTAGGGTCTTTAGGTTTTACAGTATTGTGTTGCTCTTTGTGATCTTACCTTTTCTACTCATCTTTTCCTCTAATTGGTGTGGTTGGGGTGGTCTGAGATTCTGTTGAATAATCCTCTAGGTGCCAGTGAATCCAAAGCTCAGATGGTTGTTCCCCATGGTACAGTCAGTGTCACAGTTCTAGTTAACCCATTGGTTATTCCTGTTCCTGGAGGTAGCTCAGTGCTCCTGTGCTTTGGTCTGTTCCCTTGGAATTTGCTGTCCTCAGGCCTACTTTGGCCTAGGCTGCTGGTTTTGATCTGTTTCTGTAAATCTTGGTCTGGATCTCCTCCTGCAGAAGTCCCTGGCTTGGAGTTGGACCTGTTGTGGTGGATATCGCTGACTCTGGATCTGGTTGCTGGCTCAGTCCTGATCCTCCCTCATCCCGGGACTGAGTTTGCTCCTGACTTCTGCTCCTGGTGAAGCTTGTTCTCTCTGTGTCTTAGGTAACTATGATCTCCAGTTCCGGTGGAGATCATAGACTCTGAGTCAGGTCATTGGCTCAATCTTGGTCTGCCAGTGTCCCAGGACTGGGTTGGCTTCCAGGGCTGGATTTGCTCCTGGCTTCTGCTCCCAGTGGAGCTTGTTTCCTCTGGCCCTCTCTGTCCTAGGAGTTTTGTTCAGTTCTATTCCTGTGGTATTTATTGCCCAAGGTGGAGTTCCTTGACTCAGGGCAACTTTGGCTTAGGTTACCGGCTTTGACCTGTATCTGTAAATCCTGGTCTGGATTCCCTCCTGCAGAACTCCCTTGGTTGGAGTTGGACCTGGAAAGGTTTCTGGTTTCAGTCTACTGCCTCAGAGGTCCCAGGCTCTGGTGTGCCCAAACCCACAGAGGACCTACTTACTTCCTCAGAGGTCTCAGACTCGCGCTCAGACCCACAGGGGTTCTGGGTTCCTGTCTATTCCCTTTGATGTCCCAGACCAATGCCTGAACTCACAGAGGACCTGGCTCAGGCCTATTCTTTCTGAGGTCCCATACTCACACCTGGCCCCACCGAGATCTCTGGTTCCTGCCTATTCCCTCGGAGGACCCAGGTTCACTCATGCCCAGGCTGACAGAGGTCCTGGCTCTGGCCTAGTTCCTGGGAGGTCCTAGACTCTCACCCAACCCCCACCCTGACTTCACTTTTCTGGACCTCAACTTCCTCCTCAGAAACATGCACTCTGGATCAGCTAGACTTTGCTGTAAGATCATAGACATCAGCAATTGTGGCACACACTTGCAATCTTAGCTCTCTGTGGGCAGAGGCAGATGGATCACAAATTTAAGGTCAGCTTGAATGACATGACAAGCCCTTGTCTCAGAAAACACAGTCAGAATGACGAGGACTCTAATGTGACGAGGCAGGTCTTTCTGGCGTCACATTTTGTCATTTCACGGATGTGGAAACTGAGCTGGTGGGAACGTAAGCGGACGACAGTAACTTCTGAGGTCGTGCAGCCACTAATAAAGTGGCTTTGAATTTCTCTAGTGTTTGCTGCAGAATCTCCGTGCAAGCAGCTATTAGCACAAGGCTGCAAGGATAGAAAGTGACCAAGGCCAGAGCACATGACTACTCAGTAGCAACTCCATCCGTGAGTTGCTACTCCAACAGCTGAGAAATAAAAGGAGATGAGAAGGCTATTTAGCAGGTCAGAAGAAAGTTACATAAAAGGGAGACTTCAGATTAGTGTTGAACCCGCCTTCCCTTAGTGCAGTCTGCCCCTCCTCATCTGTCAGCACCCTCATTGCTATGGCAATTTAAGAAGTGACATAGGATTGCCCTTCCTGCCTCTTCTGCCTGAGCCCTACTCTCATTTATCCAGGTTAAACCATCTCCCTTAATTACCAGTGGGAACTCAGTCTTGCAAAAGGAGAGCACGGATGATAAGTTAAAACAAGGGACCTTTGTCTGGTGTGCACAGTTAGGCACCACAGTCACTTTAATTATGCAGTGATGTCACTGGCTACGGGGAGGGGGCGGGGGGGGAATTCTGAGGTTTAAGCCCTGGGAGGCCCGTGAGTAATGAGCAGTGAGCCATGAGCATTGTGTAGTTGGCCTCCTCTGCAGCACTCTGCACATGGGGAACCGGAACAGGAGACAGTGAGAGGCCGGAGAGTAGGGTGGCCTAGAGAATTGTGAGCAAATCTTGACTCTGGCATCCTTGGGCTATGGGATAGGAAAGTTCTCGCAGTCTGGGAAATAATGGAAAGATGGAACTCGTCTGGGGTGACAGCTCCGCTGTTGCAGAAGTTCCTGAGCTCTCATCATCACACCTGCGCAAAAGGCCAGGCCAGGTGTACCTGAAATCCCAGCATGTGGCAGGAGAATGGGAGAGGATCACTCTACCAATCAGGGAGCTACATGAGCACACACACACACATACACACACACATACACACACACATACACACACACATACACACACACATACACACACACATACACACACACACACGCCAAAATAAAATAAGGTGGTGAAGTGATTGAGGAAGACACGTGACACCCAACTCTGGCCTCCAGGTGCATGCACACGCGTGTGTATGAGTACACCCCACACCCTCACACAGATAAATCATTTCCTACAAGATGGAGAGATGCCAGTGAGACGGCACATTCATGCCTAGGGCAGTTTTCAGAGAACAGGCTCACTTGGAGATGGTGCTATAGTGAGGGATTCCTTGGCACTGAGAAGACTCCCGCCTTTGCCACACAAGAAGAACCCACCTGGGACTTCCTGTCACCGAGGCCTGGCCTACTCTGTGACGTCCTGTCACTGCTGTGGGTCCCATCTTCTCATTTGCTAACACAGACATAAGCGTGGCTTTCCTTAGAGACCCTGACTAACAGAGGCTGTCCCTCTCATTTACTTCTAAACACAAACGGAAGAGAAATGACTTGTGGGGACACAGATGAGGCTCATAGTCTCTTCCCAAAAGAGTGGCAGTTTGATCTCCACCAGCTTCCAAGGCTTTGGATTGCTAGGCTAAGCCAGCCTCTGCCCCAGGGGAGGGGCCGTCTCCCTGCTCATTCTGTTCCTTGCCAGTGCATTGGTTGCTGGGGCCACATAATTCCTTCAGTTCTCTCTTCATCTCTTACTCACCGATGGTGGCTAGGGACACCTTGTCTCTCTCCTTGCAGACCAGTAGGACAGGCAGATTTCAGTCTTTCCTCAAAGCAGGCAGGGACTTTCCTGCCTCTGCTTACTTAATGGGATTTTCTGAATGTGGGCACATTGACACACACACTGACATATCCAATCACATATCCGCACTGGCTCGCATACACACACACACACATGCTCTCACACAGACACACATACACTTATATACCTATACAGACAGATACACACAAGTACACACTCACATTCAGATGAACACACTTCACCTCTCACAGAGCCACAGACACACTCGTTCACACACAGCCATAAATGCATACACACCTTCACACTCATTCACACACTCATGCAGACACATGCTCACATGTGGGCACACTCATTCACACACAGCCATAGACATCACCATGCTCAAGCACGCACTTGCACATACTCACACATCCTGCACCATCCACCAAGGAGACAGAACTTCCCATGCACCAAGATCCACCAATAGATAAGAGTTCCAAGTCCTGCCTGGACATTTCGGGAGATGACAGCAAACGTCTCTTTAATAGTGAGGGGATGGGCTTAGCATGGAGGCATTGTGAGCCCGGACACAGAGCTGACATGGCTTCATTTAATCCAGAGGCAGCCCGGTAGTGCAGGCTTTAGGGAAATGTCCCACCATGAAGGCAGGGCCACCCATGGAACGTTGTCTTCTTGTTAATCCCAAACTTATTTATAGTGTGTGTTCTGGGAAACAAATGCTCCAGCCATGCACATGAGAACATTCAAGCGGGGGAGCTCTGCCTGGTTTGGGAACCCTCGAGAGGACCTACAAGAAGCTACACTCAATTACAGAGAGCATGGTGTTCAGGTGGCCGAGTCCTCCGTGGGAGTTGTTCTGAATCAGGATGCTAGGAAAGGGGCAGCCTAGCCTCCCGTGAATCCTCTTCTGTCCTCTGCATGGGCTGGTGGAAATCTGGGCCAAGTAGGGACAGTGTGGGTGAGGGGAGACAGTGCCAGCTCTTCTTTCTCAAGAGCCACACGCATTGTCATGTAAAATGATGAAAATATTTTGTTTTCCATACAGCTTGGGGGCTTGCCATCCTGGCAGAGATGATGCAGACACCAGAGCACTCGGGCTGCCTTGGAATTTGAGCAGACTGGCTAAGAACGGAGCCCTCAAGACCAGGCAAGCTGCTCCCATTCAAGTGAGTCAGCGCTTCACTTTTTTTTTTTTAATTAGGCCTCATCAGGGCTTCAGTTTTCTCTCTTATAAAGATGAGGGAGATTTTTTTTAAAAAACACATTTCTCTGTCGGACATGAATGTGCTAAACCCCTCTAACGATATCCTTAGATTGTTAGTCCGTCAGTTTTGTAGCTAACAAGGTCAGCAGGAAGCATGTTTTACACCCAAGTGTGCACGTGCACGCACATATACACACATGACCCTTCTGCCATACTGACCCTGCCTCCTTGAAAGGTTCCTGTGCCCAACTGCCCTCCTGAATTCCTCCTTTCTTCCTCTTTCTTCCCTTGTAACATGGCACAGGCTCATGCTCCCATGGAAGCCTGCTGTAACCATCCCAGAAGAGCATCAGGAAACCCTCCTGTATCACTTCTCTGCGACAGAGAAACAAGTCCAACTGATTAAACCAGACAACAAACTGTTCAGTCTTCCCTCTCAGCTCTGGAGGCCGGAACTTGGAAATGACAGCCTTGGAAGGTCATGCTCCCCGTGCAGGTCCTTAGAAGGGTCCATCTGTTTCCCCGGCTTGAGGCAGCGCGACCACAGCCTCTGTCTGTCTTCAGTCCCTCTTCTGTATGTCTCAACTGTCTTTTTCTTACGAAGACAGCTGCCATTGGACTTAGGGTCGCCAGGGACTCTTTTCTCAATATCCTTAACTGATTGCAGCTATGGGTGACCCTTTTCCCAATAAAGTAACAAGAGTCTACAGATATGTAGAGCAAAAAGATTGAACACAAATCTTTCCAGAAGTCACCATTCCCCCAGTCACCACCACAATGCACAGAACAAAGACAACCAGCAATAATATACAATATGGACATAACACACCACCCCTAGTCTGGACTTAATATGTAGGCCCCTCAACTACACAGATTAGAATAATTCTCTGTTTGAATTGCAGGTTTGTTCTGTGCTTGTTATTCTAGGCGAGGAGATGATGGATTTAAAGCAAGAACGTCCTCTGGACCATTGCAGGCCAGTCATGCTCTCACCATTGCTCCTTCAAGGTAGCCAGGATAAAAGTTTTTATCGCATCCCCTGCCTCCTACCCGCAGACACAGGAGTACACACGTTTCTATGCACACACAACACATACCCACAACTGTATGCACACACGATGTTTTCAAGTTTACACAAATGAAAACACATTTATGCATTTTCACACCTACATCAAGTCTTTCGCTCTTTTCTTTCAAACTTCTTTTGCTCATTTAGAATACACCATGCCTTGAAGGCATGAGAAGATAACATAGAGGGAAGTTCCCTGTCGTCAGCATGGGAAACCATTCTGCTGTTTTTGCTTTGCTTTGGGGAATATAACTTCAAAAGCCCAGGCAAGAAAAACCAAGGCAGGAAAACGGCAGCTCATCAGGAAATGGTCGGAGGGCAGAAGAGACCGCCCAGAAAAGCAAGAAAAAGCACAAACTACCTATCTAATAAGGACTCGCAGCCAAAATGCAAGAAGAACTCAACTTAGATTTGATTTGATCTCAGCCAGTACACGGACGTGACTCACACAGCTCTATAGCAGGAAAAGGAGGGAAACACCGAAAGAAACGTTTTTCAAAGGAAGACATGTGGGCACATAAGCGTATTTCAATCCCATTGATCCTCAGGGGAGCACAATGATGGGGCTGGGGGATGGTGCCCTTGGTGAAGTGTTTATTGCTCAAGCATGGGGACCAGTACCTGCACCAAACAAAAAGCTGACTCAGGGGCTGCCCAGATGCCTTGGTGGTTAAGAGCACTGGCTGCTCTTCCAGAGGACCAGGGTTCAGTTCCCATCACCTGTATGGCAGCTCACCACCCTCCGTAACTCCAGTTCCCATGCCCTCTTCTGGCTTCTAAGGGCACTGTATACATGTGGTGCACAGACATGCATGCAGGCAAAATACTCAAACGCATACAATAAATTAATGAAATTTTAAAAAAGATAATCTGGACCCATCGGTCACAGTTACTAGCAATCCCTGCACTGGGGATGTGGACGCAGGAGGATCCCTCCAGCTCACTGCCCATCTAGTCTAGCCAAATCGGCAAGCTCCAGGTACAGCGAGAGAACTTTGTCTCAATAATAATAATAATAATAATAATAATAAATACAGAGAGAGACTGACAAAGAGCACAGGTAACAGCCCTAGGCCCCACGTGTGTATGGATGCACCCATGAGAAACAGCTGCTGAGGTGGAGGGCTCTCTCCAGGGGAACTGCCACACCGTGGGCCAGGAGCCCCAGGGATGCACCTTCCCAGGTCCTCTCACCTCAGGGATATAGCTGCACCTGAGTGATCTGTGCTCCTCTCATTCACCACCACCCCCCGGAGGGGCTGGGCTCAGACACAGATACCACAGGCAGCCAGTGGACAGCAAAGGGTGTCCTAAAGGTAGAAGGCCCTGCCTATCACCAGGGCGGCAATGGGACCAAGGTACCATGTCAACGTAGCCCGTTTATCCATCTGGTTCCTTTGATGTCCCTCACTTAGCAATGACATTAGTCCCAGGGTCTGGCAGTGTTTAAAATCTATTGTTGCCTAGCTCCATGCTGCGGTGGGCACTTGTAGTAAAACAGAAGGCCCTGGTGTTTCCCTGCCAGGCTGCCCGGGGAAATTTCCACAGCAAGGCCAACGCTGCACAGGTGTGCTTCGTATCAGGTGTGACCACCACCCCGCCACCCCCAACCTGGTGCTCATGATCAGCCTGTTGATGGGAGCAGAGGCCAAGCCAGCTCCTTCGCTGGTTTCCTGTGTCCCTTCTCCCTCAGCAGCCCGGGTTCAATCCACGGGCCTTCCCTGTACCCCGCAGACAACTGCTTCCCATCCTGCTTGGGAGTAAACCACGGCTTTGTGTGGAACAGAGCTGAGAACGTAGCTGACCATGACCTTGAATTTATGGTCCTCCTGTCTCAGACTCCAGGGTTCTGTATTACAGGCAAATCCCACCATGCCCAGGTTATGTGGCACCGAGGATCACACTCCAGACCTTGGGACACCGCGCTGCCTGAGTCACATCCTTGGCCTGACATTCTGAATCTCCAGTGAGCTCTGAGGTGTCCCCACTCCAAGCACTGAGACCTTAAGGCACAGGGGTAACCCAGAAGCCTCTTTGTCTACAGTTGGGGTGTCCTTCATCAAATCCCTCCACCCCACTTGACTTTCTGCTGACAGTGACCTAGAGAAGGACAGTGGAACACTAACAGGCTGAAAGATGCACAATGCACCTGTCGGGCCTCAGCTCCAGGAGACCACCTAGAAGTTCAATTTGGCACAGAAGGGGTTAAGGGACCAGAGACACCAAGAGAGTGTTCCCTTTTCGTGGTTTTTATCACAAGCTGAAGCCAATCCAAGCCTTGTTTAATGAGCACTTACTTTCTCCAAATAAGCTCACAGAACTCTCCCTGCGCCATTAAGCCCGAAAGGGAGCGTTTGTTCTCATCTGACAGCCTAAGCTCAAGAATGGATTGTGAGATTATTTAGAATTGCCATCTTGTGATCCATTCCCCAAAGAGAAAAAAAGAAAATCCCTAAGCAGTCTCACTCTGTGTAAATTCTTTCTGGACGTTTTTCTCTTTGGCTCTTGGAAACCCCCATCAAGCTGGACTGAACGTTTGCAAACAGAAGCAGCGTTCTCGGGGCAGCTGCACCTCTCCACAGCCAGGCGGGAGACGGGGTGGGGAGGGGGGAGAACACAACACGACACAGCTCCATTTAGCGTATTTTATTGTGCTCCCGAGAAAGGGCCCCCCATAATTAAGCATTCTAGAAGTTTCTAGGCAGGGGATCGTGCACCACAGTTATTTCTTAAGAGTCATTTCTGAACTCGGTCGTCAGGAGTACAGGCAAATGGCAGATGTTCTGTCTCTGAACACGTGGCCAGAGGTTTGGGTGTGTTCACTGGCACCTGGTGCCGTGGGTGGCACTGACTGCCAGAGGTTTCTTAAGGCTCAGCACATCACATCAGGATCTTAGCTGGTTCCTCTGCCTCAGGTCTTCTGCTTCTTGTTGGTCCAGTCTTCTGACGGATACTGCTTGCCCGACTGCTGTACACGCATTTCTTCAGGCTGCAGAGAGAACAAACTTGCCTTTGCTCCAAAATTAATCACCACAGACGTGTTGTTCCTGACTACACACTCTGAGCCCTGGGGACCAGGAGCAGATAGATGTCTTAAAGAGGATCGGGCAGGCTGGGAGCCTGCGCTCTCTGGCACCTGGGAGGTTCCACTGGTGGAGCTCAGCTTGGGGAAGCTGTTCTTGGGTTACTAATTCCCTGCCAGGGGCAAAAGAAACCCAGATGGCTGCCAAGAACCAGCTTGAGCTTGTATTGCTGACACTTGTAAGTCTTGCTTTAACTTGTAGATGGAAGGAACGTACGGCAAGGTGAGCAGCAATGGACAGAAGGCCCACGCTTGACACCAGGAAAGGCTGACCTTTGTGGAAACGGCCATTTCACAGAGCAGGGTGGGAAGCGGGTTGGACTTCTACTGCGGGCTTTCCACCTTAAAGCCTTTCCAAGGGCCACATGAACCCCTTTGCACAGTTGCTAGCTTTGGGGTCTAAGACCTGGCTGTCTTCAAGTATTGTGGGCATGGAAAATAAAGATGGCTGCCAGAGCTACACCATGGGAAATGAGTCAATGCGGGTCATGGGCATCACAAATGGCTAGAGGAATCTAAACGGGAGGCAGAAGAACCTTTCTATTTTGGGGATAGATTTCAATGGGGATCAAGAGCGATCTACTGGCTGATCAATGTGACCAAGGGAAACACAGCTCTGAGGCAGCCTCCACACTACCAGTCCTGCACCACGGCATGCGACTGGTGGGTGGGAAATGCAAGACTAAATTCTTCCCAGGAGACAGAGTGACAAGGAGCAAGCCTAACAATGAGGGATCCAGGAGGAGAAGGGGGTGGGTGGGGCACAATCCTCTTCCCAGATCGTGAGTCCTCTAAGGACTGGCTGGGATCTCTATTCCCAGAACCACCCCTGGGATCCCATCTTCAGCATTCAGAAGGTATATGTGCAGTGAACCGGCAGAACGTGACTGTGGACACACAGGGAGAGCCACCCCACCCTCCCACGCTTAGCCTGGAACAGACCGACACCAGATTGAGTGGGGGAGGAACAGAGGGTATGAATTAAGCCTCCACCAAGAGTGGGATTCTGAATAGAGCCCTACCTCACTGAGCTCTGTGAGATCATAGCCCGCTTTAGGCTCCTTCTCTCAGGACTCAGAACATCTGATTTGCATACCCCTTAGCTCACCACCCACCCTGGGGAGTAACCACAGTTTAGGCGACAAGAGTGAGAGGGCAGGAGACAAAGAGATGCTAATTTGCATTTTGTTTGCTGCACACAAGGACTTCTCATGAGCCAAAGTTTAATTACTCTTATATTCTATCCATATGCAATAAATTGCATAGTAAGATGGTTTCAAATATTTTTAAAGGTAATAGTTTAAATAAGATGCACTTAAAATACATGATCAGGACTGGAAGTGTAGCTTAGTGAGAGGGCCTGCCTCATGTGCTCAAGGCCCTAAGATTGCTCCCCAGTACACACACACACACACACACACACACACACACACACACACACACGCCATGCCCATTTTAAAAATCACTAAAAGAAAAAAAATGACGTATCAGTCAAAACAGGTCGGTCCTTGCAGTGGTAGCAGAACTCTGAACTCCCAATGGCACAACACACAAAGGTTTCTCACTCTGCCATATGTTCCAGCGGGGAGGTTGCTCTCCAAGAAACCAGTTAAACAACACCCCAGGCTCCACAGAAAAGGCGGAGGACACCAACAAGGGCAGGTGACATTTGAGTGCAGAAACAGCAACACCTGCTTTGGCCTACTGCCCACTGTTAAGAACGAGGCCCACAGTCCCAGTCCCAGTGGACATAGCGCTAGAAAGCGTGTCAAGTATGTCCCCTCTGTTCTGGAAGCTCTCGCTCTCCCTGAGGACGTCCCAGGACCAGCCAAGTGGTAACCCAGTGGCTCTAAGGAGGATCATCTCCAAAGACAAGGGCATCGCCTCTCCTTTAGAGTCTCAAGAAGGCCAGGATGATACTGTATGGGAAATGAAAGGCTGGAGATGGGCTCACCATGGGTGCCCTGCTCCCCTTCAAAGGGAAATGTCCATGTTATCTTGAAAGCTTGGTAGGATTCAGCCATAAAGAAACAGGAGGTCATGACAAGTTCACAGGAGACCACTGTGTTAAGTGAAGTAAGCCAGTTCAGAAAGGCACACCGCATGCTTTCTCATTGGCAGAACGTGTGTTTATTTAAGTGTGTGGGTGTGTGCATGTGGGGGTGTACAAGTGGGTGTATGGGTGTGTGCAAGTGGCTCGTGAGTATATGAAGGGAGCCATGAGAAGCAAGAAAGAGATCTGCTGGGAGAGGACAGGAAGAGAGAAATAGAGTATTTAGGACATGAAGACAGAAGGGAATCATTGGGGGAAGGAAAGGGATCAGGGGATTTGCTGCATCCTCTAGTTAGATTCAAACTATTGACTAAGAATCCTCTTGTCTGCTCAATCATCTGGGGATCTCTCAGCTGAACCAAAAACCCCAGCAACTCATGGTGAAGGACCTTGACCACGCAAGGACTAGAGCAACTATTTGGTTTGATTTTCACACCACAAGGCCTCTGATTTTATTTCCATTTTTATTTCCAACTAGGGATATCATACAGTACTAGAAACACATCAAATGGATTGAGTCTTTAAGATATATGAGATGGTCCTTTTTAAGGACCTTAGTTGGGTGTTTGGTTTTATGAATTAGTAGGAACCCAAAAAAAAGCGGAAGATGGGTGCTTGGTTTTATAAATTAGTAGGAACCCCCCCCCAAAAAAAAAAGTGGACGTTTAAACTCTTAAGCTAAAATTCTGTCTGGCCTGGGCCTCTACAAGTTCTGTGCTTGCTGTCTCAAATGCTGTGTGTTCGTGTGTACAACCGCCCTGCTGTGTCCACTGACAGGGAAATGGGAAAATTCTCAAAGAAATAACAAGAAATGAAGAAAACCCCTCTTAAACTGCCCTTCTGCAGCCATCACTGACACGGCGCCTGCTAACACGAGTTTCAAGCCATGTGTGCTTCCTGACCTCCTCACATCTGGAGGAGATTGTATCTTGTCCTCTTTCCAAGACCTAAGATGGATGTAGCTTCTCTCAGTTCCCAACCAAAGGAAGATGAAGTTCAAGGCATAGAAGCTTTAGCAGGCCAGCAAAGCAGCCCAGGGGTGCTGGGAGAAGCAGGAATAGGCACTGGGGAGAAAGGCTAGCTGCACAGATGCCCGTACGGACATTCATCCCAGCAAGATGACCGTCACCAGCCTAAAGCTGGACAAGACTGCAAAAAGAAATCCCAGAACAGAAAACTAAATCTTGCACAATAGGAAAAGAAAGGGGTAAGGATAAGGAAGAAAAGATAGGGCAGTTGCAGGACAGACTGATCTTATTAACACATGTGGTTAAACGAAGGGGGCAGAGGAGAAAGACTTACCCAGTGACACCGCTTCAATGAATCCATAAGCAAAACCACATAGTATGGTCCCTCTGGAGAATAGGGTCCTGATCTGAAACCATCCCAAAAGTGAGCAAAGTTTACCTGGCCAGGACATGAACCACACAGAGAAAGGTAGAAGAACCTTGGCTGTGGTTAGTGACTTTCAAACCAACTTCTCTGCACATGTGTGCCTGCCTCTGCGCATGTGTGCCTGCCTCCAGCTCCAGCTCCTGGGAATGAGCAAGCAAGCACCTGTGGCTACCCAGACCTCAAACAGTCAGGTTTGGGGCACTGAGACAGTCCAGGGGTGATGGGGACTCTGATTTCTTTCAGCACTCAGAAAGTGGTCCCCAGGGTGGAGGTCTGAGCTGGGAGCCTTCCTGTGCTCCATCACCTAAACAAAGTAGCCAAGCTTCTCTGGAGCATCTGCTAATGCGTAGTTTACAGTGTCAGCCCTCCCACTGAGAGTCCATCCTGTGCTCTGACATTATTTAACATGAATGGAAAAAGGAGACTGGGTGGTGTTTACCAGCGGAGTCGGCAGGTTGGCTCTGTCAGCTCATAGCTCTTCGTGCATGCTCAGAACCAATTCCATACCCTCCTCCTTGCAGGGACACACAGACACACACCAGTCACCATCCACTAGGTACCAAAGTCAACACTCTCTGATGGGAAGATGTGAGGACAAGATGCCCCTCAAAGCTCCCAGGAGGGTGTAAGGCAGAAGACTCCCTCAGGCCTTTGGGAAGGGTGGGAGTGGCTTGCTAGGAAGCAGAATGCTCTGTCCAGGGCTCTGCCCAGGGTTGCCTGGGAACTTAGAAGGCGGAGGTGCCCTGGCTGCATGTGCTACATAGGTGATGACGTGCTGGACCTGGCTAGTTTCTGCAAAGCCTGCAGTAAACTGGGTTCTTTTCTACAGCTGATTACATGGATGTTTCCTGCCAGGGGCAACTTGTGTTTGATGGCGCGTTTTGCATTAAAACATATAACATATATCATGTTGAATTTCCTAGACCATAAAACTGGCAGGACCAAACTTCCAAACTTAAGCTATTTAATCTCTCTCTCTCTCTCTCTCTCTCTCTCTCTCTCTCTCTCTCTCTCTCTC
>PVIU01032829.1:0-13108 GCA_004026605.1 Ondatra zibethicus | reverse complement strand
AAAAAAAAAAAAAGAAAACAAGTTATACTTTGTAATCCAAACATCATAATAAATTATTATTATAACATCAAAAAAAAAGATTGAAAGAGAGAACTGGAGCAGTGTCTGTCTCTTTTCAGGACATCGACAAACAGATTTTAATAAGTTTAAGGAGTTTCCTTAGAGCTTGGGCATTTTTCAATAAAATTCTTTATGTCTTTGAAAAAAAAAAATAAAAACAGGCATTCTAATTTCCTTCATCACTTTGATCAAGAGGTCTCTAGGAAGAGAAACACAGAGAAAGGATACTAGAAAAGTCTTGATTCTCATGTTTTTACCCATTCAAAAAAGTTAGTACATAAAGAAAACACCTGAGAAAATGTCAAAAATAAAAAATACGGGCAACTTTGCTTTAGTACAAACCAGAATATGTAATTTTAAAAAAATTCATGGAATAGAAAAAGATAAGACAAAAAAAGTCTTGACTCAGAAGAAAGGCCCCAAACATATTCTATACATTTAGTTCAAAGAAAACTGTTTCCATGTGTCACATATTTACATGTATGGAAGCCAGATACCAAAGCATGTAGAGTTGTAAATTGACATTTCTAAGATGAACATCGTCTCACCTAACACAATCACCTTTCTTCTTGCCTGCTACGTGAACAACTTTGTCCCTATATAAAAGGGTACTGGATAATTCTACACAGAGACAAGGCCCATGACTGAGGACTCAAGGGAGCAACATGAGTAGTAAACTATCTACAATAAAGACTGGGAGGGTAGCACATTCCTTGCATGTTCCAGGCCCTGAGAGCAATCCTCAGCAACATGTGTGGGGCATAAAAGCATACAGACACATAGACAGACAGACAGACACACACACACAAAATCACCATGATCCTCATAATCAAGAGTCAAACAAAACAGAATAGGTGCTCTAAATAACACTGTCATTAAAGAAAAAAGGTCCTTAAGAAAACTGAAGAAGCCCTCAAAGAGCTAGTGCAAAATGGTATTTATTCATGTAAGTTGTACAGTACAAGTCAGAAAGGATGAAGTTGATTGACTGTGATATAGTGCTTTTTTTGTTTTGTTTTTTGAGACAGGGTTTCTCTGTAGCTTTGGAACCTGTCCTAGAACTAGCTCTTGTAAACCAGACTGGCCTTGAACTCACAGGGAATCCCAGCACTTGAGAGGCAGAGGCAGGTGGATCTCTGTGAGTTCAAGGCCAGCCTGGTTCACAGAGCAAATTCCAGGACAGGCTCCAAAGCTACACAGAAACCCTGTCTTGAAAAACCAAAAAAAAAAAAAAAACCAAAACAAAACAAAAAAAAAACCCTCAAACCAAACCAAACAAACACAAACAAAAAAACCCATAAAACGAAAAAAAAAAAAAACAAACACAAAAAAAGCAAGCATTCCTATTGTTCCGGCCATCCATCTCCCTTGAGGACTCCCCATGTGGCTCGTAGTGTCTGCCAGGCAGACTACTGCTGTCCGCTCAGATGGACCTCTAATCTGATGGTGCAGCAGTTATTTAGCACATGGAGGCCCGTTTGCTTTGGGGGAAATTTTCCCTTTGCCTTCAGGTAAGGATTACCTCAAATGCAGGAAAATCACATGTTCATATGTAAAAGGCAGCTCTGTACAACTTTCTAAACCCATGGGGTACCGTGTCAGTATGAAAAAATTCCAAGAAGCTGACCTCAGGATTTTATAATGGTATTCTGGCCTCTTCAACCTGAGCAACTGTTGAAGTTCCACTACCAGTCTGTGTATCCTAAATCATATCAAAACACACGGAAGAGGAGCAGAGGGCCTCTGTGTCCCTCCATCATGCCAAGAGTGCTGGGGAGACCCACTGCCTCACGGGACTCACATGCCACCGCCCTGCTGTGGTTATCCTTGTGTGCTAAAGGAACTGAAACAAGACCACTTCCTAAGAACAGACTTTGACTTTCTGGAGCTCTGACTAACGTGACGACTGTTTTAGGACGAGAACTGAGCACAGAAAAGAGATCAATCCTGCACTATCTGGTGAAACATTTTTCAAATAAGTAAAACTGAAGAAATTATTATATAAGCCTTCTAAAATATGTTTAGGTCTGGATGTTGGCACATACCTTTAAAGCCAAGCACTCCACTCAGGAGAGGCAGAGGCAGGCAGCTCTTTATAAGTTCAAGGCCAGCCTGGTCTATATAGAGAGTTCCAGGCCACAGTGAGACCCTGTCTCAAAAACAAAGTTTGCTGAAGAGCTCCAGGTAGGATGGCAGACTACAAACAGTAATCTAGTCATGAAATCAGCGAAGCACAGGCTCTAATCAAAGCAACAGAGAAGGGCTGTAGAATGTCACAAAGGTGGTGGAGGAGAGACTGAAGACACACAAAAAAACAGGAATCCAAGCTTGGTAGGGATCCAGTTGGGTGGCTCTACAGCAAGCAGGAGGGGAAAGGGAAACTTTATTTGAAAGGCAAACCAGGCCTCAATAGAGGAAAGACTGGCAGGCCCAGTGTAAGGATAAACCCAGGGATCACATGAGCCTCAAATTCAGCTGCATCGTGTCTTGTGAGACAGTGATTCCTCCAGTCATAGCGGAATCCCACTGTGCCACTGTATATGACTAAGAGGGCAGTGGGCACTCTTCTGAAAAAGAACTCACTGTTTAAAACTGAGCTGCCCCGAAGACCTAATGCCAGGGAACAATCACAAGTCTTGGAGCCCAACTTTAATCTGCCATAGTCATGGAGGGAGAGGCATAGCCCTGTGAGGCAGTGGTAGAGAGCAAGGGGGATGAACAGGCAGGCTTGGTTCAGAGAGACGTGCACAGAGACAGGGACACCCTCAATGGCCAGCTTATCAACTGAGAGTAACCGTGGAGCATCTGCAGGCCAGCATTATTGGGCAGCCTGATGGACCTCTGGAGCTGTCTATCTGCTCATCAGTACTTTAGAATCTCATAACTCCGAATTCTGTTGACTGTTTGACACCACAGTGCATCAGTCTTGGTGGGGAGGGGAGGCTAACCAACACATAGGTGGGTCTTCGCCCTACAGGACTTCGTGCTAGCCAGAACATTAGTTTTTCTAGGGTGTAGATATGAGGAGAGAAATGCTAGGAAGGAAACAATCCTTTGAATTAAATAGAAAACACAACAGAAAGCATCACCAGGAGACTAAAACAAGCTGACAAAAGGAGATCAGGGAGGAAGAAGAGGCTGATAAAATACTACACTCAAATGGCAATAAAGGAAAAGAAAACCGAACTAGCGTAGCCGCAATGGGTGGGGGAGGGAACACACCTAGCCCACACCTGAAAAAGCCAAGTGGAGCAGCAAAGCCCTTTGACAGGAAGAAAAAGCTGATAGTGTGACGGCAGCTCTGGCAGACAGCAGGTGTGCCCTATACTTTCTCTGCACCAGCAGAAAGCAGGGGAAAGACGAGAGCCCCTCAGGTCCAGACTCCCCTTCTTGCTGCACACACCTGCATCTCTAATTTTCAAGAAAAGAATCCACCCTAGCGTTTTCATCGCTCTTTTAGTATTATTTTCACTTCGTTATATTTAAACATAAGACCTTTTTAGAAGATTTTGTTCATACTTTTATTCCCCTCCATTCGTCCATCTAATTTTATTTGCGTGCTGTTCTTCAATACATTTTTTTCCTCTTCTTCCCTTTCTCCTTCTCTTTCGCCCACTTTGTTTCCCTTTGGTTTTCTTTCTAATAGAATGTTTACTTCATCTGAGGGCATCACAACACTTCACTTCCAATCATACCACTGAGTCAAGTAACAGAAACTGTATGGTACTAGAAAAGACAAATGGACAAACCCACTCAGCCACAGCCATCTGATTTGGGGTGTCAAAATACACATCAGAAAAAAAATACCCTCTTTAACAAATGGTACTTGGCAAAGTAGATACTTACATGAAAAAGAAATCAAACTATTTCCCTATCTCTTACCATGCACGTGTGCGCGCACACACACACACACACACACACACACACACAATGGATCAAAGGCTTCTGTGGGGAGTCGATGAAGTCCTGAGTGCATGTGCATTATTGACAAGAGCACCATAATAACAAGGACCTCAGAAGCATGGGAATGGCAAAGCCTTCCCTGGGTTAAGCTCAGAGGAAAGGCAAGACCTTCCTCTAGTCCAAGTACAATGTAACAAAAGATTTTTTAAAAAAAATCTAAACCAGTGATAGAGACAGTACCAACCACAGTTTCCTCCTCCCAATGAATGTAACCTGAAACTGCTTCCCTACAGAGACCTCCTACTAATACT
Organism: Ondatra zibethicus; assembly: GCA_004026605.1. Taxonomy (NCBI): domain Eukaryota; kingdom Metazoa; phylum Chordata; class Mammalia; order Rodentia; family Cricetidae; genus Ondatra; species Ondatra zibethicus. The sequence continues at coordinate 8,834 of PVIU01032829.1, read as the reverse complement.
AAAAGGCACCTTCTAATTTGATGTGTATAATAAACTTCAGCCACATACAATAAATTCACTTCTCGTGCAGCACTAGATAATCAACGAACTCACCAAGCTTCTGGAGTGCTGATGTGTTCACACCAAAGCACACAGCCCATCTGTCTCGGCTTCTCTGTGTATGTCTCTGACACATCCATGGGTCAAATCCAAAGTCATCCAACTCAAGGCCAACCATAATTGTAAGACCTAAACTTTGCAATTGCTCAAGGAAAACACTTCAAGATATAGGCATAGACAAGAACTCTAATGGCAAGAAATAACCCCAAGACTAACAAATGGGATTATACAAAACTAAAGGGCTTATGCACAGCAAAGGAAGTAATCACAGCAAGAAAAAATTAACAGCTAGAATATTTACAGAGCCACAAAAACTAAACAACAAAAATACAATCAGTAAGTGGGCTAATGAACTGAAATGATAGTTCTCTATGTATGTATGTATGTTAGCAACTGAAAACGTGTGTTCAACACCCTTAACCACCAGAGAAACAGGTCACCCCAGTCAGAATTGTTGTCGTTGAGAAAACACAAGCCAACAAATGCTGGCAAAGACAGAGGATAAAAGCAACCTTTGTACACTGCTGGGGAAATGTAGTCTGCTACAGCCCTAAAGAAGACAACAAAAATGAACTACCAAGACCCAGCTGGACTACTTTCTGGGGTCACACCCAAAGTCAATACAGCACAACAGACACTTGTACAGCCATGTTATTTCTGGGGTATTTACAATAGAAATAAGAAACAGAACCAAGCTCAAGTCCATCAGTGGGTGAATGGCTAAAGAAAATAGGGTATACATAGAGAATGGAATTTTATTCAGACATAAAAAACAAAAGCAAACAAATGAAATCATGGCATTTGCAGGGAAATGGATGGATGGAACTAGACATCACTGTTAAGAAGCAGTGATCAGAAGCAAATATACAGTGTTTTAGCTTATATACACAGAATCTACACTGTGTGCGTGCGTGCGTGTGTGTGTGTGAGCAGAATTAAGGGAGGAAAATGGGGGAAGTGACAGCAATAGAAGATATTTGATATAAAAGCGGAAGGGAGCCTTCTTTGGGGAGAGATGGAGGCCAGCAAGAGAAGGGTGGGAAGGTGGCTGTGGGCTAAAGGAAACTAAGTATAATGATATATATGCATGAAAATTTTAAAAAACTTGAAAAAATTTGACTCTACAAGATATAATTTTAGAAAATAAACCACAAAGAACAAGACTTACAGAGCAAACTGTTTCCACATCACAGCATCCTATCAGTCTCCACATCCTCAGCCTCCAGGAACAGAAGGAAACTGTGTAAGGCAGCACATCATCAAGCAGACCTTGGGATAGAGACTTTGCCCCACACGGGTGCTGTATCTTAGAGGTTGTGTGCCTTAAACGCATTATTCGGCCTTCTTGAGTCTCACTTTATTTATGTATGTACGTGGCTAGAAACATGTTGCAAGGGTGTTTGGGGGATTAAAGTGAAATAACATGTGTAAAGCACCTGGCACATAGTAAAAGTGCTCATTAAATTTTATTTCCCTTTCCTTCCCTTCCCAGCTGGAGAAACAGAGGGGTGTGGACATGTTCCCTTCATCCATAACACTTTCTTTTTCTAAGCTACTGGAATCTTGGGGGAGGAGGTTGCTTTCATAAGCTGACTTGGGAAATAAAGAGAAATCACAAAGCTTTTTGAGGCAAGAGACTAGGGAAACAGTAGAAGAATCATTCTTACTTGAGAACAAAACTGAAAGACTTAAAGTCACTTGTATCTCTGCTCAATCCAGCTCTTCCCCTATTTCCCTACTTAACACTGTGTTAATTTTATATGCAGAGAAACTAAAATAAAAAATACTAGGGAGAACACTTTTACATTAATTGTAAGTTTGTAAATATTATAATGCAGTGAGTCTCAAAGTGTGATACTAACCTTCCCCCAGAATCCTCCAGAGCCTCTCAGAGCACCCACGATAACGAAATCTTTCATAATTACACCTGATACTAGTGACCTTTTACACCGTCTCTCCTCAGTGCACATTTAGTTCTTAGAGGCTGACATGATGTGGGCTACCGTAACAGAGACAGATAAATAAAAGGGCTGGATTTTCCTAAGGGCAAACATTAAAGAGATTTGCACAAACACAGATAATGTCACTCATTTCAGTAAAATATTCTTATTGGGAGTTAAAGGAGTTTTTTTTTAAACAAAGATTTTATTTCTATTAACATATACTCACTACTATTATTGCAAAACATGCATTTCAATTTATTTACAGGTTTTAATTTGAAACACAGTTGGAATAAAACATCATAACCACAAACAACTTGAAGAGGAAAGGGTTTATTTCATCTTACTAACTATGGGGTCATAGTTCATCACTGAGGGAAGGCAAGGCAGGAACTCATGGCAGGAGCCCGGAGGTAGGAATGAAGCAGAGTCCAGGGAGGAACAAACACTTGCCTACTGGCTTACTTCTCATGGCTTGCTCAGTTTTTCTTCTACACAATTATGACTACCTGCCCATGGGTGGCACTGCCCAGGGTGGGTAGGACCTTTCCACATCAATCATCAATCAAGGAAATGCCCCACAGGGTTGCCTATAGGCCAATCTTATGGAGACTTTTTCTCAGTTGAAGTTCTCTCTTCTCAGATGACCCCAGCTTCTATCAAGTTGGCAAAACAAAACGACTACTGGAACACAAAGTTAGTGCCAATAGTTATTCACCCCATAAACAAAAGCCTTAAGGAATTTCTCATGAGATCCAAAGGCTCATTATACTGCCCTGAAGAAACAGTTCAACTGAACTTTGTACGAAAGTATTTACAATTGAATTATTTTTTCAAAACTTACATTCATTTATGTGTCTGTATCTATGTGAGTGTGCCCCTTGTGTGTCAGCAGGGAGGGACTCAGGGCCGGAGAGAGCATAGGATCACCTGGAGCTGGAGGTGCAGGTGGCTGTGAGACACAGACGTGGATGCCCCGGAACGCTCGCTCCGGAAGAGCAGCAAGTGCTCTTAATTCCTGAGCTATCTATCTCTCCAGCCCTAGCACTTGGATGTTAATGCAACAGACCAATCGTTAATATACTCAGTAGAGAAACAGGAAAGGGGCAGATTTCTCACACATGAACACAATCAAAATCTTAGCAAAGATGAAGTTTTCTGCAAAGAAAACTTCAATTCTCCACTGACAGTAAAAAAAGCATTTCAATCTTGAAAGAGTCTTCTCATCTTTGAGTAGGGGGGAAGTGTTAAGTTTCAAAGGGGACAGAGACCCATGATGTCACAGAATGACAGCTGTTTTAGAATACACCAGAAAGTTCCTAAGTGTGGCCTTTTTGCACATCTCTCAGTCTATGTGCCCAGCTAGCTGAAAAATGGTTATGAACTCAAGGCATTAGAAAATGTCTACGCTAGAATAAACTGGCAGACATGAAATAAACACACAGGCCTGAAACCATTCCTTCCATGGCACATTCTTTGCAGAAAAAAAATGCGCCCTTGAATGAAGCACTAAAGTAGCATATTCTTCGTTAGAGAATTTAACAGAAGCAGTGGTGTAGGACTTACACAAATACATCTTTCACCCCTTTCCTACATAAAAAGAACCCCCGGGGAAATTAAAGGCAGGAAGCAAGGCAATGCAATGTTATGGCTGAAAGGGTGGCCAGGGTTGGGAGGGTTTTTTCCCATCTTCTGAAAAGCTAGGTCTAAGAGCGCAGAGGTGTTAGCATGTAATGCTCTCATAGCGGCGTATGTTTGTTATCTAGCACACAGTCCGGCTCAATGTGTCATAACCTGGATTGATGCATGACTGGTAAAAGAGATGAGGCAATCCTTCCCCCGCTCCAATCTAACAGTAAACCTTTCCTAACTGGAAACTGTTGCACACAATCCAATAACCTGCACTGCAATGATCAGTGTGCAAACAAACATTTCATTCAAATCATGCAGAATCTTCAGACCAGCGGTACAGACAGTAGGGGGCCCAAGACAGAGACAATAAATGCAATTTAAAAACCAACTTATCTAAAATATCATATTCCTTCTTTAACTACATAATTTTCTCAAAGGGAAATCCTAAATTAAAGACATTGCATCCTGTGAGCTGGCTAATTAAATCCTCTAGCCCTAATTTCTAATACTAAGCTTAAACAGCTTATAGAAAGACACCGGGAGATTTTGCTGGTAATTGCTGATGAAGTAGTTCCATCTTTTTGAAAAATTATTTTTTAAAGAAAAAGCTTTATTTTAGGTCCAACTTCAGAATGGCTGTTTGAAACAGACTCAGTCACTTGTACACTTCATTAATATTTGAGAAAGATAATGGCAAATTTCTGCAACGGCCAGACTGTGAAGCACAGCACACCATATAAACAACATGAAAGTTTATGGATCATGCCCTGCACAGCCCTAACCCAGAGCTCCCAGCAGCATTCTGTGCATTATTGATTTTGTTTCCTCATTAATGTGAATTCTTACACCATTTCATACAAAGATCCAGTTAATCAGAATACCTATGTGTTAGCCATGAGTGGCATTAGTTAGTTAAAACTCTTCCTAAGAGAAGAAACCCACCAACTTGGTTCTTTGTAGCCAGCACGGAGATGGAAGTTTAAGCAGAGAAGTGCAGGGACAGAACAAAACTAAGACACTGCATCAGCCTGTGTTAGCCTGAAGCATGTACTCTACCTCTTACCAGACACTTTCTCAGGGGAGGATCTGAGGGGGAGCAATCACTGCTCAGTCAGAGAAGCTGGGCAGCCAGGAGAGGGCTCAAACAAATGCGAGTAGGAATTTCTCCTCTTCAAGGTGCTTAGCAATGTAAATGTAATCTTTTCTCTGACGCCAACCTTTTCTAATACAAGTAAAGCAGTTCTGGCCTTTTGCCCTTCTAAAGAGGGGCAGCCAAGCAGCCCTTCCCCTCCAGGTCCCAGCACCACCTGCAGAGACCTCATAGCCCCTAACCCTTTCTTACTCCCTCTAGAGCCTCCCTCCTGGATCTCTGACCTGTCAAGTGCAGATGAAGTTTATTAGTGCCTTTGTTGTCCCAGCCACAACTCTTGACACAACCTCACACCTGTCTTGCCTCCCAGGGCCCAGAGGCTAACAGAGACCACAGAAGACCTGAACCTGTTCATTTCCTGTTTTGTTTGCAGCTCTCTGAAATGCTTGACTGTTTCCTTCATTAGCGGGGCGGAGGGGAAACACCTGAGACAGTTGTTTATCAGACCAAGAGGTAAGGGCGAAAGTGGTCTCAAAATCGGGAGGGGAGGATGCAAGCCAAATCCTGTTTCCCCAAATCTGAAGTTCTGGCGTAACTTCAACCTGAGCTTGAGCCCCCATGGTTGGAACCTAACCCCAGGCTCCAAGCCTATTTATGAGTTTCATCATCAGGATAAAATGCAAGCATAAGATTCCTTTTCAGATAGGATCTCTGAAGAGAAAATGAGACGCTTTTGGTGAGGCAGCGGTAGAGCATACTTTGGATGAAGCAGGCCCCTCAAGGATGGGAAGAAACAAGGAGTTTCTGAGATCCAAATGACAAGTCTTCACAAATGTTACCTTTCTTTACCAGCAGAAATAATTCTAAAACATGAGGAGACTAACAGATACAGATCCTTTATGTGTAGACACGACTAAGATTTAGGACTCTTGAAAACCGTGTCATGTGTCCATTTCTACCCAAGAGCCCAAGGATCCATAGCTCTTAGAACAGCCTAGGGCCTGGACAAGATAACAACTAAAGGGACTTACTAGGGTCTTCCAAGCAATGCCTGCCTCACATCATTTAAGTTACCAAAAATAATAAGCACTTTGGCCTCCAGCCCAATGAACTGAGAACTATTTTAAGATGGTCCCTCTTTTACTCAGAATTAAACTGGCAGCTCAGACACAGCAGGGGTCTGCAATGTTCATGCCACAGAGGACCTTCTCAGAGAACGTACAGGTTAGAAGAGTCTGTAAGATGAAAGAACCCAAGAATATTCTTGGCATCTGAAATACACAGGCTGGTGGTCCTCAGCTGGAATGCATGTGGATCACATGGAGAACCAATGATAACAAATATGACCAGGCCCACACATGCTGAGTCTCTGACCCACACCCAGTGATGCTCATTGCTGCTGGGCTAGGAACCAGAACCATTGACCTGGAGGATTCTAATTACAGCCCAAATAAGGCTCTTCTCTTCAAAATACTGGAGTAAACACAGCAAGTGGGACAAGAGAATAATACACAATTCCTTATACAAGAATTTCAAGGGGGCTTCGTATGTGACCCCATGGTAAAGCACATGGCTAGCACATACAAGTTCACCTGGAGAACTCTCAGCACCAAAAAGGCACCAAATATACATCTGTAACTTATTATGTAATCAAATGTTCCCACTTCATCAGGTGTGGAAGAGTAAGAAGGGAGGAAGAAATAATATTTTCTAGCAATACACATTATCAGTATGATCGTTAATACTTATTGCCACACCACCATAAATAAGACTTTCATTAAATATAAATCAAAATATAAAAATAGGCCTTTATTAATCAGAGTCTTTACTTTTACAAAGAGACTGCTGTACAATGCCCATGGGATGCCCCATAATTGAAGGGGTTTTATATACTAGAACAATTCAATTAATGAAAATACCAGCAACTCCTGGTAAAACATTTTTGCCTAAGGCAACGGCTCTACCACATGGAAAAGGCAAACAGGAGGCTGTGCAACAGTGGGTCAGGGCTGCATTTCAGAAGAAGCAGAGCCTCTAAGCATGACCAGCATTCCCGAGCATCCTGGCACCTCACCTCAAGGACCTTAGGAGAGTCACCTGGCCTTGCATCGTTCATAGCAAAGCAAGCTAAGAGCAGCATGTGCTTGCTGTAAGGACGAAATGAGAGCTGACGTGTATGTAAGGCACGCAGTCCTCCTGCTTGGAATGCTAGCTACCACCACTGCTCTCATGCAATGCCACATGCTCCGGGAAGCTTGGCATTTTCAACATGTGCACGAAAACCCCAGCCTATGCCAGTGGGCACACTTGCTGCTAGAAATGCCATGCTCCCGAGAACATACACAATTCTACTAGACAAGCAGACAAGGACTGTCTTTAATAGTGACTCACAGCCTAGCAAACTCCTAACTCCATTAACAACATCCCATTTTTCCTTTCTCCATTTTTATAGCACATTCTTACAATGTGATCTGTTTCAAACAAGGAGAAAAGGAGACTTTAGGATTTGATTTTGACTCCAAATAACTTTCAACTTCAGTAAGTATGTATGTTACTTTCAAGATAATTCTACTAAAATATGAGGTTCCCTTTTATCCCTAACCTTGGGGCTTTTTATAAGGAATGTATTTTTACAGTTCAAATTTGTCCTGTAATTGAGTCGAAGACTAATAAAAATTGGATGCTACAGTTAAAAGACTCATAGTTGTCAAACAATGACCACAGCACTGTATTCATGATAACTTGTGTCCTGACAAACCAGAATGCCTCTTCTCTCTGAAGATACAAAGAACACTAAGTTAGTGTCTGTCCTGACTGCAGAGATACAGCCGAGAAGAAAACCAGCTCTGCTCTATGTGAACATCTGCAGGACCAGCAAGGTGAGCACAGTTATGTCTGGGGTGTGGGATGTTTTAAACTAAGCACAGTGATAAAAGAGAAGCCAAAACAGGTCGTCAATAATACAAAGGCATTCCCACCCACAGTGTACCCTGTTTTAGCTGATATGGGGGAACTTCTGCATATTTATAAGGAAAAAATTTTGCTTTAACTAAAATTATAAAAATGTTCAAGATATTTCTGAATGAAGAATTTGACATATAAATGATTTCTAGAACATGTTCTGGAAGCCTGAATGACATCACACACATCATGAAGTTTGCCAACTCTCTCAACGGCTCTTCTCTGGTTCAGAGAAGCTGGATTACATGGACCAACTTTCCCAATGGCTCTTCTCAGTACTGCTCAGCACTGATTCAGAGAAGGTGGATTACATGGACCATAGGTAAAGGGGCAAAAAAAAAAAAAAAAAAAAAAAAGACGAAGACCATGATTTTTACTGCTATCTAATTTGAGCCCCAGGAACTATGCATTTCTTGTTCCCTGCTCCTCTCACAATGAGAAACACATATTAAGATGATCTCTATACACTACAGAGGCAAGCCACAGAAATGGCAGTATACCCACAACAGGAAGATGTCACACACAGTCAAATGGCACAAAATCTTTGATTGGCTCTGGTTACTAACGGTCATCTTAAATGACAGCTTTTCCTCAAAGAAGGGGACAAAGGATAAATTCTGCAAAAGCAGTGGTCACATGTTTCACTGCAATGTTTAAGCTTTCAAAGAAAATATAAAATCAAGTGCATATTGGGTTTTTACATAAATAAATTTTTTCAAATAATCGAGGTTAAAGTTTTGTTTTGTTTTTCCCCAAGGTAGGTGACCAAAAACAAAAAAATCACATGGCAGAAGTACACGTTTACAAAAAATACCTAAAATAATACAATAGCATTCTTTTAATATCCCACTAAAGAGGGAGTGGGCCCATGGTTGCTTGACTACCTGCATACCTAAGAAGGTGCATTTTTCTCTGAACTCCCGTTACAGCATCATGAACACGCGTGGCCATACTGCTTCACAGCCACACCCAACCCATACTCCGCCATTTGGCGACAGGCAGTGTTCAGGTCTCCAAGAGATAGATGCCTTCGTGGACAGCAGAAAGGTTCCCATGCTAATAAGTCACTGATCCCTGGACAATATGACGGCTAAGAAATTAGACTGGAGCTA
>PVIU01032828.1:0-13116 GCA_004026605.1 Ondatra zibethicus | reverse complement strand
GTGTATGTAAGGGTCACCAGGTAGCACTACGATTTTAGTTCATTTTACCCTAGATTCACAGTGTAGTTTAGTAGAATTAGTTCTGAACAATTGACCCCAACCCATGTGAGATTAAATTACCTCCAGCTTCCATAGTAAAGACTAGGGCACTAAGCATGTTAATGAGACCTCAGGTAGCCCCCACTTGGAAGTCACTGGCAATGCAGATGCACAGTCAATTAGGGAAGATATGATGCACTTAAGGAAGCGCAGTTCATATGCCAAACTCCAAAGAATGGCATGTGAAAAGCCAGGTATGGTGGATGCCCACCAAGTGGCAGAAAGGGCTCAGGCAGTGAAGGCAAGGTCACGTTTGGCATCTAAAAGCAAGACATAAGCAGTCATTCCAGCGTCTCCAGCTTGGTGCCTGGGGCTTCAAGGCTGAGGTAGGAACACGGGCAAGGAGGAGCTTGGGCTTGTCCTGCCTTCATGTCATATATATTCCACAGCACCCTCTTCTTTCTTAAGGTCCCTTCCGCTGCTCTCACAAGCCACCTTCTGTGTTCATGCCCTACCTCTTGTTCAACTAAAGGAACATAGAAACGATTACTTCTGGGGACATGTCGCTCTACCCATAAATCAGAGCACTGTCCAGAACCTTTTCTTGAAGTAAATGATACTTAATACAGAGACCCACAACTGGGCAACTTACAGAGTGTGAGACTTCAGAACACTCATTCCTAATAAGGCATCTTCATCAAGTCAATCCCCTCCCCTCAGGGCTCAGAGAGCTATGCAGAAGAGGGGGTGGTCAAGAGATCATAAGAGCCAGAGATGAAGGGTGACCCTAAGGAAGCAGTGCTTTCCAGACACAGTAGGACTGATGCACATAGGAACTACCAGAGGCTGTGACAGCACACGGAAGAGCTGCATGGGTTCAAACCAGACAAAATCCCACAGGCAAGGGAGGTGGATCAAAAGTCCCACCCCCAACCAGGAAGGTCTTTGTAATTGATACCTGCTGGAAAAGGGAAAATCAGTTTTTCCAACAGTGTGTCAATGGCTATATCAAATATACTCCAGAGTAGGTTCTGTGCCCAGGGGTGGTTGGCCAACACAAACAGACTTCATGTTTGGGCATACCTGTGTGCCCATGTTTTTTGATTTGTTTAGTTTGGTTTGGTACTTTTTTTGTCTAATTATATTTTCTGTTTGTTTGGTTTTTTTTGTTTCAATTTAGAGGGTTAATATTTAGAGAGAGAAAGAACATGAAATTGTATAAGTGGGGTTGTGGAGAGAATCCGGGAGGTATTGAGGGAGGGGAAAGACGTGATCAAGACATATTGTATCAAAACATTTTAAAGTAGTAAGTAATTAAACAAACAAATAAACAAATAAATATTTGTTTGTATTTCAGCATAAACATAAGATTTAAACATGTTCCCCTGAACATCTGCATTCCTAGCACTGAAGTAGGCAGAGACAGGGAATCCTTAGGCCACAGTTGCTGCCAGCCTAGCCAAAAATCATGAGCTCTGGGCTTAGAAAGAGAATCGGTCTCAAAAGAACAAGGTAGACATTGATAGAGGGGAAATACCCAGCACCTTCTTTAGGTCTCTACATACACCCCCATATGCATATACACCATACACACATGTAGGCATACATACACACACTCACATATATATATATATATATGCACATATACACACACAACACAAGCATATATACACATGCAAATAAAATGAAAATAAAATTATCAGGAAGCAGAAAAATACACCTTTAATGAGCATAAGAATAAATTAATTAATATTGGCCTCAAAATGGCAAAGATGTTAGAATCCACAGGCAAATGCATTAGAATAAAAACCAAAACTGTATTCTACATGTTCAAAAAGTGGTGATGTGGAAGATATAAAATTTTCAAGTTACATTTTAGAAATGAAAACTCTAACATACTAGATAGAACCAGTAGAATATTAGACACTCCAGAAAAAAACAAGTAAACTTTTAAAATGAAGAAGAGAAATGGTCTAAGATCAAACATGAGGAAGAACAATGAGAAGATCATCAGTGACCAGCAGCTTGATTTCTACATGAGTCCCTGAAGAGGGACTCTGAAAAAAAAATTTAAGTAGCGACTGAAATGTTTCCAAGCTAGAGGAAAATTATAAATTTACACATTCATTAAAACACACAAAAAATGAGATATGATGGCAACACCAAGTCACACCATAAGCAGATGGCTTGGCATCAACATAAGGAGACAATCATAAAGCATACAGGGAAGTAAGCCATGTTACACAGTGACTAACAAAGAAAAGCAGGTGGAGGAAAGAGTGGGTCCTGGAATACAGGTTCAATGAGATTATTCAGTCTGAAGCATGAACAGAAAAGGGGACAAAAGAAGAAAAGAGACCCAAACACCAGTGAGATTCCATTGAGTGTGCAAAAACTTACATAGTGCTAGTTCCATATGCAAAAAGGAGACACCAAGAATATTTAAATAAACCATGTTCTTATTGCCCCAAATTGGTACAGACAGTGACTTCACCATTCAGATGTGTCACGGGCTCTAGTGGGTGAGACAGAGAGAGTCAGAGTGAATCCTGAGCACAGTAGAGAAGCAGGTCACCACGTCCTGGGGATCCTCAATAAGACTAACAGTTTACCTCTCACCCAAAGCAGGTGATCCAGAAGGCATGTCAAGGAACTCTAAAAGCTGAAAGAAAAAGACTTTCTACCATGGATTCTATTCCTGTAGAAAATTCTAAAACCAAGATGTAAGTTAACAAATAAGAGAATTCTACACCCAGCAAGAACTGTCCTTTGAAAATGGAGGAGAAATGAGATGTCCCAAGAGCAATGAAAACTGGGAGATCTTGGTACGCTGGGATCTGCCTTACAGGAAACGCTGTGGGGAGCTTGGAGTGGAAACAAAACTACATTAGACTGTGTAAGGAATCTTCAGAGAGAAAGAACACTGATTGGAGCCTGAAGCCGCTGCAAAGACAGCAGGAGAGCAGTGTGTCTTGATTTGCAAAATCCCTTCTCTTGGTGTTCAGATTCAAACACAGCATGGTGCATCACACTGGGCAAACTCTGCGCTGGGTTCCACCCCACCCAATTTTTTCATATTTGTTTTATGAGGCAACTTCATAGAGGAGCAATTGTAGCCTGCACTGACAGGCATATACTGTGTAAAGGTGGAGTCAGTACAACACTCAGAGAGGGGAGAAACAGCTGCATAGGAACCAAAGGTTCCCACGCTGCTGTAGTACATTACAGTCAACTGGATATCTTTGCCGGAATCTTGCTCTGTTCTTGAAGACTTGAAGAATGGAGTTTAACTCCATTCTTACCAAAATCTCAGCTAGATTATGTTCTTATAAACTAATGATTTAAAAATTCATATGAGTCAGAATAACCATAGTAAGCTGGGTAAGAACAAAACTGGACTTATAGTTCTTTGTTTTAAAACTTACTTAAAATTTATAGAAATTAAGACTGTGGTATACTAGGACATGTAAAGGTAGATGACAGACCAGTACTTGTGTGTGTGTGTGTGTGTGTGTGTGCGCGCACGCGCGCGCGTGCACACACATAGATTATACATAGAACAAAACTGAAAATCTAAAAATTAACCCTTACCTGTACATACAGTTAATTTAGATAAAGGAGCCAAGATTATCCTGCAGAGAAAGAAGAATCTTTTTAATAATTTTTGTGATGGGGGATGTTCAGAGGCAAAAGAATGAAACCAGATGCCCTATATTAAAAGCTATCTCAAATGTGCCATCCACACAATGGAAGAGATTCACACAATAAACTCATAGAAGAATACTAAGTATATATTTGTGATGTTTTAGGGCAGCACCTTCCTAGATACAATACCAAAACACAAGTGGCATAAAGAAAATTACCAAGGTGAACTTCGTGTCTGAATATCATTGTGCTTTGATGAACACTATCAAAAACTACAAACCAGTCCATAGAATGAGAAGTATCATTTTCAAGTCCATACAGACAGGAGAATAGTGGATTCAGGCTGGAAGATGGCTCCATGATTTGAGGACTAGAGATCTGGTCCAGAGTACCCATGTAAATGCCAGGGTAGCATGACAATCCAACTGAAATACTAGGACTCAGGACACAGGGAATCCCTGGACCAGGCTGACTAGCTGAATCAGAAACCTATGGGTACAAGTGAGAAACCCTGTCTAAACATACTACATGAAGAAAGATTGAAGAAGACACCTGCTGTCAACCTGTGGCCCTAAATGCACCGTGCATGAACCTGTACACATACACCACACACATAGATACTGGGAGAGGGAGAGGGAGAGAGAGAGAGAGAGAGAGAGAGAGAGAGAGAGAGAGAGAGAGAGAGAGAGAGGAAGGAGGAGGAGGAGGAGGAGGAGGAGGAGGAGAGCAGTGGCTGCTGCTAGGGCCTGAACAGAAGAGGAAGATGGTCCTGGCTATTTGGTGAGGTCTCCTTTCATGATGGATGTATGGAGAGTCAGACATAAGTGGTGGGTGAACTACTCCAAGTTCAGTAAAAACCCGTTGAACTGTGCACTTGAAACAGCTGGTTTAATGGTATGTGGGTGATTTCTCAGTAAAGCTAGTTCTTTTGCATAAAATTGAAACTACACAAAGACTAGATTAATCTAACAAAAGGAAGGCAGAGATAGGACAACGAGCAAACAGATCTAATTTAAAAACAAATAGAAAGTTGACGGAGATGAATCTATTAATAATCACACATTCAAACAGTGGAAATGTATCTAATAAAAGGTGTGATATTTTTATTGATTTTTAAGTTTCATAATAAAGTTTATAAAAATTTGAGCAATAATATCAATTTAGATTTTAATTTATTTTTGTTTAATATATATAGTATTTTGTTTGCATATATACCTGCATTCCAGAAGAGGGCATCAGATCCCACTATGAATGGTTGAGAGCCATCATGTGGTTGCTGGGAATTGAACTCAGGACCTCTGGAAGAACAGTCAGTGCTCTTAACCACTGAGACATCTCTCTAGTCTTATTTTACTTACTTTTAATTAAGTGTTTCCAGCCTCATAGCTTCCTCTCCCTCTTCTCCTCCCAGTATCCCTCCCCACCCAAGTCTACTCCTCCTTTCTCTTCAGAAAAGAGCAGGCCTCTTATGTATATCAGACATGGCATATCAAGTCGCAGTAATATTAGGCACCTCCTCTCCTATTAAGGCTGGACAGCAGGAGGAAAGAGTCCCCAAAGCAGGTGACAGTCAAAGTCCTCCTCTGCCCCCCATTAGGCGTCCCACAAGAAGACCAAGCTACACAACTGTAACATATGAGCAGAGGGCCTGGGCCAGTCCCGTGCAAGCTCTCTGGTTAGTGATTCAGTCTCCATGAGCCCCTATGAACTCAGGTTAGTTGATTCTGTGGATTTTCCTGCAGTGTCCTTGACACCACCAGCTACCATAATCCTTCCTCTCTCTCTTACACAGGATTCCCCGAGATCTGCCTAAGGTTTGGCTGTGGGTCTCTGTATTTGTTTTCATCAGTTGCTGGGTAAAGCTTTGCTGATGACAATCCGGCTAACCGCAAATCTATGCGTCTAGCAGAGTATCATCAGGAAGCATTTCATTGACTTTGTTTTCTGTCAGTTATATTTGGTTCTACCCTAGGTCTCTGGACTGGTCAGCCTAGGTGTCCTGGCCCTCCAGGCAATGTCTGGGGTAGGCACCCTCTCATGGTATCATTCGGTCATACTTCAAAAATTGGAAAATCTGAAAGAAATGGACAACTTTCAAGATAGACACCACCTGTCAAAATTAAGGTAAGATCAGATAAACAATTTAAATAGATCTATCACCTCAATGGAAATAGAATAAGTTGTTAAAAGACTTCCAGCCAATAAAGCCCTGGGCCAGCTGTTTTTAATGCAAAATTCTACTAGACCTTCATAGAAGAGTTAGTACCAGTACTTCTCAAATTATTCCACAAAACAGAAACAGAACATTGGCAAATTCATTTTATGAGGCCGCAGTCACCCTGATACCCAAACCACACAAGGACACAACAAAGAAGGAGAATTAGACCAATTTCACTCATGAATATTGATGCAAAAACACTCAATAAAATACTGGCAAACCAAAGTCAATTTTGACTTTTAAAAAGCTAGAGCTAACTATATATTACCTACATTTTTTGGTAGTGCCAGAGATGGAGCTCAAGGCCTCATGCATGGTAGGCAATTTTTCTACCACTGACCCACACCTCCAACCTAAGTAATGCATGTTAAATACAAATGCGCAAATAGGCTGAGTTTGCATGAATATGAAATTATATTTCACGCTAAAGATGCGGTTACAGAAGACTGGAGTAGACATGTCCAAGGCCAAAAAAAGTGATTTCAGAGCAAAGCCTAAGATGATTGCTTCAAAACAACAAAGGGGTCATCTGCTGAAGAGGATATATGAGAGGCTGGGGCAGCCTAGAAAGGAACAAGGCAAAGAAGAAAAACAAAAAAAAAAAACAAAGATAGAAATGCAAAACTGATAGATAATGATAGATAGGTAGGTGGATGGATGGATGGATGAGTGGATAGGCAGGCAGGTAGTTAGGTAGGAGGATGATAGATAGTTGGATGGATAGATAGATAGATAGATAGATAGATAGATAGATAGATAGATAGATAGATAGATAGGCAGGCAGACAGACAGAGAGACAGACAGACGGAAGTGAGCATATCACATTATAATCAGAAATGCTAAATGTCTCTGTGGTAGCTGGTAGAATATGTCAACTCAAAGCCAGCATGGAAACAAGAGGGCTAAATACATAGCCATGCTGTGAGCTCACTCCCCTGAGTCAAGTCACAGGACTCTCCACTCCGCAGAAACAAGGCACACATTCTCCTCGGTGGATTTTGCATGTTTAGCAATATATTTAGGCCAAATACAAATACCAATATAGTTAAGAGAATTTAGTTCATGAAAATTATTTTCTATTGTAGAAAAAATAGAAATTAATAACAACTAACCCAAACTATTTAGGGGTCTGTGGGAACCCCAGGCATCTAGGATAGAAAAGCCCATTTCTAAATGCATGGTGAGTCAGAGCGGAAGTCAAAAGGAAACTAGAAGCTACATCTTACTAAATAAAAATAAAAATGCAGTGTATCCATAGATATGGGGTGCTGTGAAGCAGTACATAGGGAGAAATTTCTGTGTGCTAACACTAGAAAATATTATTAGGGTCTCAACTCTGTGACCTCACTGTTCACCTTAGGAAAATGGTGAACAAGTTCTGGTGTAAGCCTGTAATCCAAGTAACTCAGCAGCCGAGGCAGAAAAATCACACATTCAGGAGATTCCGTGTCAAAATAAAAAGTTCAAAAGAGAGCTGTGGCTATAGCTCCCTGATGGAACACTTGCCTGGATGCACAGGCTCTCAGTTCAAACCCTGGTACTAAAAATCAAAAAGCAAATGAACTCAAAGGAAGCAAACAAATGGTTACATCAGACATCAAACATCAGACGCCAGACTAGAAGCAAATCAAACAGGAAACAGAAGCAGTCACATAAAAGCAGATTCTCTGAGCTCAACGCAGTGGATGCTCATCCATCCAGGCTAGGCAGGAAGAAAAGAAACACCAGCATCTGCATTTCTCTGGATGGATGCTGAGAAGGTAGCAGGAAGGATGCTCTACACCCTTGATGTCTGTTAATCAAGAACACCAGAGACTCAAGGTTCTCTGAAAGATACAGTGTGGCAGGCAGTTCACTCAAATTAGATTACCAAAATGGCACCTTGCTAAAGAAAATGAAATCCTACCTTAAAATTTTCTCAAAGAAAACTTTATAGTCTTTATATACTATTCACTGGGAAATTTTTCAATGTGCTAATGTTAATTCTTCATAAATTCTTCCAGAATGCCAAAGAGGGAGCAAGAGTTGTTAATTCATTGTATGAACCCAGTGTCAGTTTGGAGGTCTAAATCTATGACAGACATGACAAGAAACTGCAGAAATGAGTCTGGGTCTAATTCAAGAGAGTGTATAGGCACACCAACATGGCCAAGGAGTTAGATGAGCACTCCCCCGGAGGGGGGGGTGCTGGTCAGGAGGGTGTTGGCTTTCTGTTACTATGTCACAGTGATTGACAGAAACAACCTAAAGAAAAGAGCCTTGTTTCAACTCCTGGTTTCCTAGGTTTCAGTTCTTTGGGTCATTTGGCTCTGTTATTTCTGGTCTAGGGTGAGGGAGAAGGAAATAGACAAAAGGAGTGGCAGGAAAGGCTTCCGTCATGGTGGAGGAAGAGAGGAGAAAGAGGGGCAAGGACAACCAGGGGAAGAAATGAACAGAGAGTTAGCTCAGGTGGCTGCTTGCCACACAAGCATTAGAACCTGAGTTCAGATTCCCAACACACACATAAAATTCCAGGCACGGTGGCACACTCCCTACTAGTGCTGAGGAGGAAGCCACAGTAGGATCCTGACCTGTGCTGGCCAGTCAGCCTAGAAAATCAGCAAGCTCCAGCTCCTGTGAGAGACCCTGTCTCAGAAAATATGGTGGGGTGGAGAGAGGTTGAGGCAAACACCCAAAATTAACCAGTAGCCACCATGTGCGTGTGCCCATGTGTACACACACACACACACACACACACACCACCACCACCACCACCACCACCACCACCACCACCACCACCACCACTCCCACATTCTCAGTGATGCACTTCTTTTAACCAGGCCCTACCTTCCAAAAAACCCTTTCACCATTAACACTCTCATAGTCCAGCCCCTCCTCAAGAGAATCTCCAGTAGAGCCCAAGGCCCTTAAGAACGGACCTTTGGGAACAGTTTATATCAAACCAAAGCAACGATGAGGGATTATTTAGCCAGCCAATTCTCAGCTCCAAATTCCTACCCTGACACTGTCAGCTGTGTGACCTTGGGCAAGCAGCTTCAGCTCTCTGACCCTTGGTTTTGTCTGGAAAGTCAAGGCCTGAGCTGTATCTAATGGCTGGGTGTGTACGTGCAGACAAAACTAGATGGAGTATTTACAGTGTTCTTAAACAATGCCTGAGCGCAGATGGTTCAATAACTATTAACTGCAACAAGATAATATTGTTGTTAAGAGAAAGGAGCGTGTGCCTTTTGTGGTATGAATAGATGTTTGTAGCCAGCAGTTATTCTTTGATCAATGAAGCAATTTAGAAATGATTATTTTTTTTCTTTGCATTTAAATAGAGAAGTCAAGCCATCAGTGGCTACTTACATAGCTTACCTCTTGAACAATAAACAGAAGCCGTTGTTTCATTGTTTGTTCTTAATTATAGAAAGAAGAGACATTTCTCTACCCCAATCCAAAAAATTCCTTCCTGTCATTTTTGTACCTGTATGCCGGGGACTTATCTCCCCAAGGGAGCTGTCACTCAGTCAAAGCAGATATAGGTAGGGTCCGAAGAAGTTTTACTTCCAGAACTTACTGGCTTCCTCAGGCCCTTGTGACACAGAGCCCCACGGAGCAAAGCCTGCTTGGAGGAAAGATTTCAGGAGCTCAAAGAAATGTAGCCTCCCCGGAGACTGGGGACAAGAAACAAGAACGGACCCTGAAGGAAACAAGTAATGCTTATCCCAGTTGATGTGTCTCATGCTCAAGTTAAGCAAGATATTGGTGAGCAAGCCACACCAAAGCACAAAGAGCAAGTGTGGAGTCCACGCAGCTAGGAACACAAAGCCAGGCTCCCATCAGCAAGAGGCAGCCTCCTCCACTCTTGTCCCCAGCATGGCTACCCTGTTCATTATTTTCAGTGTATGCCTGGCAATCAAAGGGAAGGGAGAAGCCTTGCTGGGCCTGAGGGCAGATGGAGCCAGAGGAAGAAGACGGCCTGGACTCTGTGTTCCAACCTCTGGAAACACAAAGACCCTTATTAAAGGCACCTCGACAATTGTCCCAACTCCCCTATGCAAGGACCCAGAGCGCTGATAGAAAAAGAGACCAAACTTAGTGCCATATTGTTTTCTCCTCTTTGCACACAAAACAGGCTTCTCTGGCGCACCTCTACTGATATTGGGAACAGAAAATCCTTTGTTGTGAGAAACTGCCTCATGTGTTATGGGCTGCCGTATACATTATGGGTTGTCTTATGTGTTGTGGAATGCCCTGGGTACCATTAGCTATTTTGTACCATTCACGGCCTCTCCTCACTAGCTGCCACTAACAGCCCTTTCCAAGTGGTCGCCTCCAACATATACCAGTGTCCCTTGTGGTCAGGGCAAAGTCTCCTGGGTTTGGAAACCAACACAGAAACCCAAGTAGAATGTCATCCCAGTGTCACTGTGTTGCTTGCCCAATAAGGAGGGAGGGAGGGAGGGAGGGAGGGAGGGAGAGAGAGAGAGAGAGAGAGAGAGAGAGAGAGAGAGAGAGAGATCCATAAAGTAAATACAGTGAATTAGTGGGAGAAGAAGATGTGGGGATGCCAAGTGTTTCTAGGACTGACAGCTACCTTTCGAATGGCAGATAATGCCCAAGCAGAAAGCAAAGAATGATGTACATAGCTAGAAAATAACCAGACTTGTTTTATGGGACATCCTGGCTGGAGCTGTCTTGGAAAATGCATGATCACTGAACACTAAGTAGTCTATGTTTCTTATCACTTCTATTGACAGAAAACACAACTTTTGCTCCAATAAGGATAAGAGAAGCTACATGAGTGACCATGAACCAGGAACATGTATTCAGTTGGGGACACCAGCAGGCAGGTGCTAAGAGTGTGAGGTGTGTGTGTGGTGGTTGGGGGGGGATGTTTTCTACAGGTCTCAGATGGTAGCTAATGGCATTCTTGGCTTCCAGTGGGCGGAAGTTAGTGGTCTATAAAGACATATCAAGCATTTTTATCTGATAATGAAAGGTTAGGAGGTCAGACACAGAGGTAGATGGTGAATGGTTGTTGAGGGATATAAAGATAACCTAATTCTACTTTGATCCTTGATCTTCAACATTCCAACTCTCCTTTGGGGAACCTCAGCTTATCCCTCCTCTCCTCAGATGTGGAGGAACAGGAAAGCCATCCCGACTCAGGAGGCTCATAAATCAGAGAAGAGGTGGCATAAAAACATCTTAAAACTTTTTTGAATTTCCAGGATGAAAGAGGATTTTTGTTATTTATGACGAGTATCCTAAGTTTATGCTAATGAAGTAACTTATGGTGGACCCTTGGAGAATGTCCAAGGAGGGCTAGCCCATGTTTGGAGGGTTGGAGTTTTCAGCTTTGCATGACTTTTGCCTGGGAGAGAAGAGGGGCTAGAAATTGGGCTTGGTCATGTGACCAATGATCTAGCTGGTCATGCCTATTGGTAAAACCAAACTGAAAGGTTCAGAGCTTCCTGGTTGCTGAGCATATTGATGTACAGGGAGTGTGGGACACCCTGATCCAGTGTCACGGAACACCTGCACAGGGGTGGGATAGGAAGGGCATTAGACCAAACCCCATAAAATCTTATCTTTGTTCATTTGTTTTCTTTACAATAATACAGCAATTACAGGCAATTGACCCTCTTGAAACACAAATTCAAAGAGTAGCAGGTCAAAAACATTTTCAAAACCCCAGTCACTCCTTACTAAAAAGGGACACTTTTCGTCTCGTATTCCATAAGCAATGTAGCATGATGATCACTTAGGGACTATTAACATTGCATGGGCTTCCACAGTCTTTGGCCAGTTGAAGCATCCAGAAGGATCTGCACTTCTGTAACTTTTAACTGAGTCCCAGAAAGTCATTCTAGCAAATTCATGAACCTGAAGGATGCCCAGACTGTTGTCTAATTTGATCATTTAGAGACACTCTGGCCTTGTAATACATGTCAACCAATTGCTGGACTTGTGGTGGATGGCTTAGGCTCATTGATGCAAAATATACAAATGTGTTATTTTATGTGTACATAATTTGCTTTGGTTCATTTTACATATACACACATATGGGTATATAAATCCATATATATATGCATGTATATATATTTATTTATACTTATATGCTGAGTTCCTTTCAAACCTACCTTTTTTGTGCCAGGAAACCTTTATAGAGGACCCAGGGCTTTGCCCATTTGTCAGGAAGTCATTGACTTGGGTCATCCAGCATCCCCTCTTCCTCCCAGGAAGATCTATTACTCATTTTCCACATCTAATATAGAGAGGTCTGATTTCCCCAAGGCTCTGGAAGCTCCTTCAGAAGTCCCGCTCTTCCTCCAGCAATGACTGGTGATTAAGTAAGCATGCCTGTCGGATTGTAAATGAGCCCCCCCAGTGCTACTGAGGTCCTCAACACAGCACACAAGGTCAACTGTGTGTGGTCACCAAGCCCAGGTCTTGATAATCAGAAATGAAATAAGTTGCCTTGCCTCTTTCTTCCAGACTCCAGACAGCGGGAGGCACTGGCCTTGTCTCTGGTAATATCAGGTTTATAAGCACAGTTTCTCACTTTTATTCATTTGAGAATTGAATTAGTTTTCACATTTGCCTCCACAGCTTCAAAGAACATCTCCCAGCCATCATTTACCACACTATTAAATTGAGAAGCATCTTGTCGGTACATCTGATAATTTGATTCTGAGTGATGTTTGTGTTGTTGCTAAGCATTTTAGCCAACAACAATAACGTTAAGAATGTGTGGCTGGGCCTTTAACTACCAACTCAAAGGAGATTTTTGACAACAGGATATAGCACTGGTAATGAAGAGACCAGATTACTTCTCAAGTTGTTATGTTTCAATAGGGAGAGCTGGATTCAATTTAAAGATATGCCCAGCTCTGGCCAAAGTAACATCTTCAGTTTCTCAGATGAAACTGGGTAAATCTGTGATGCTGAAACAAACTGGAAATTTCTGAGTGCTACATAGTGAGCTCAGATTTATCAGCCCGAAATTCCAGGTACTAAAGCCAAGCCCTGTAAGGAGTTATAGAAGATAGGCTGGAAGTACAGCACTTAGACCCAAAAGAGGAAAAATGCCCTGGACAGCTACTCAAACAAATTACGTATACCTCAGTTTTCACTTCTGTAAAAGCAAGATGTTGGTGGTGGTGGTGGTGGAAGTGGTCGTGGCGGAGGTGGTGGTGGAGGTGGTGGTGGAGGTGGTGGTGGGGTGG
>PVIU01032827.1:0-13120 GCA_004026605.1 Ondatra zibethicus | reverse complement strand
AAGACATACCTATTAAAACTTTGCACAATTATTTTGTATACAAGTAAATAATTGCAATGTGAAAGCCACTGAACTTTTCAGAAAAATGTAAATGAATGCTTTCTATTTGATTTAAAAGAGGTATGCACACTATAAACTGTCTCAGTCACATAAAAATTCCTCATCGTAAAAAAATGCAATAAAAGATCACAAAGTAAAAAAAAAAAAAAAAAAAAAAAAGAAACCTGGTTCCCGAGCCCAGGGTACCATGTTTCCTCAGCTGGCCCACCCGCGGGCATGAGGGAACATGGAGAGCCTGACCAAGTCACAAGCATCTGAGTCACAGCACCAATGTAATGGTTTAAGTAAAACACTGCAGGTCCCCAAGTGGCAGCATTGGGCAGCGGGCACGAGACCATGGTGGGCCTGAAGACAGCCAGTCCCAGGCAGGGAGCCCATGAGTGGCCCGCAGACCGTGAGGGCCATCAGCTCCTAGGCAGGGAGTGGCGTGGCAGGTGATAGACCAAGAGCAGCAAGTCCATGAGGAGCTACAGTCACAGCGGATAAGAGACAGACAGATAGGCAAGCCATACAGAGTGAGGTTGGATATTTATTTAGTGGGTTATGGAAGGGAAGGGGAGAGGGAGGGAGAAGGGGGACAAGGAAAGAAACAGAGGGGGGGAGGAAGAGAGGAGGAGAGGAGAGGAGCCACTGCAGCAGCTACCTCTTTTGGAGAGAGATGGAAAAAGGAAGAACTCAGGCTGGAAGCTGAAGATCAGCTTGCCTTGGTGGACGGGGGAGGAAGTGGGCGGGGCTTGTCTCTTAATGGGACAGGACAGACCATTACACATTCCTCTTGGTCTTTAAATCCTTTAAAAAAAAAAAAGCCCTGTTGATGGTTTCAAGAGAAAGCAGGTAATAGGGACAGGTAATAGGTAGGGGGAAATACAAAGAACTGTGGAGGCTTGAAGAGGGTCTTTGGCAGCTGTGAGCTGCTTGTTGTAAGTGCTGTTAACTGAACTCCAGCCCTCTGCAAGAGCTCTGACCACTGAGTTATCTCTCTCTACCCCCACTGTGTGTGTGTATGTGTGTGTGTGTGTGTGTGTGTGTGTGTCTTAAAGCCAAAAGTGGGGAGGGGAAGCCAGGATCTTCCCTCCAATCCCCATATACAAATGGAAATACTGAGTTGCTTAAAAACAGCTATTGTGTGTGATATAGTTGTTTAAAAGTTCTATCAACTTACTTCCAAAGTTACATTTTGTGTCTGTGTGCATATGGTACTGGGGTTAAATCTGCAGCCTCATGCATGGTAGATAAGTACTCTTCCAAAAGCCCTTTGTGTGGTATTTTCTTTTGAGATGGCCTCACGGTTACTTAGGCTGGTTATAAACTTCTAATATCCCTACTCAGCCTGTGGAGGAACATTATGCCTGATCGGTTTTATTTATCCATTATTTATTTTGTTTGTTTGTTGAGGCACACCTCACTATATAGCCCAGGCTAGTCTCAAACTCATGGCTATCCTCCTGCATTGATTTCACAAGTGCTTAAATTGCAAGTATGTGCTACTGTTATAATTCTGCTGGCCTGCCCTTTCTACTGGGTCTCTGTTCCTTTAAGAGACAAGCCCTGCACACTCCCAATCTCCCCCTGCCTGCAGAGTCAAGTGGATCTCCCTCCTCCTCTCTTCCTCTTTCTCCCTCTGTACACCCTTCTTCTGAAGAGGCAACCTCTTCCTCTCCCTTCTCTCCTTGCTCCCTTTCTTCTCCCCCCATCTGTTTCTCTTTCTCTCTCCCCTCCATAACCCCCTACCCTTATACCCTTCCCAATACCCACTAAATAAACTCTTTACCCAAGCTCTCTCCAGGTGACATATCTGTCTGTCTCTCCACACCAGCAGGGAACCTGTCGCGGTCACACTGACACAAATCAGAACAGCTCCCACATCTAGCTACTGCCAAATTATGTATTGGTATATGCTAATCTTCATTCACGCGGCTCATGCTTCAGTTTTCACCAGTAAGTGCTGTCATGTTTTTAGTGCTGGGGATTGATAGTCAGCATCTACTCCAGCCCTAAAGTGTTAGTAAGAATAGTTAAAGGGACCAAAATCTTCAGGCAGAGCTACAAGCAGCACCTTGTTGGCGTCCCTTAGATCACCCAGTTTGGTCCTCTTCTTCAAGACTGCAAATCCATCTGCAGAGCTCCCTTGTGGTTAGCTGGATTCTGGGAACCTGGGGCCCCAGAGCAGACTCTTAAGAGACTGATAAACGGGAAGCCTAGTTGATTCCTTTACCAAAAGGGACACACCAGGATCCTGGGGCAGGATACTCCCTGCCCTCGGGCACCTGGTGAGCAGAGAGGAACAACATTGGGTACTCAGAGCTCATTAGCTGCCTCTTCCTGACAATAACAATGACTTAGGCTTTCGTTGGCATGGACCAGTTTATTATGGAATAGAATTCAATGCTTCAGAATAGAACGTAATGAGAAGCATTAAAAAATAATGAATCAGGCACATTGGATTGTGGGTTTTTGTTCAATTTTTGTCCAATTATCCTAAAAGCTGATAGGAAAACAAGTCACATCCACCAACTACCCTCTCTCTCTCTCTCTCTCTCTCTCTCTCTCTCTCTCTCTCTCTCTCTCTCTCTCCAGGTTAGAAAACAAATTGTGAAAGTCCTTAGTGAGATTCCCAAATTCCACAGCTGCTCTAATAAAAACGTAAATCCTGTGTCTACTACCATGCCCCAGGTTACAAAACTCACTCCTCTACTTTATACTTCTCTCTTTCAGAACTCTTAATCCTGTTCTTATTTTTAGACAGAGTCCCATTCATCCCAGACTAGTCTCAAACTAGACACATAGCCAAGGCTAATCCTGACCCTGAGTCTTCCTGTATCCAGATCCACTTGCTGGGATTGCAGATGTGCACAGCTCTCAGATATTAGCTTGTTTTTTTACTGTGGGTTTTAACTGTATTTCTTATTGTGGGAGCAACATTTACTACTTGAACATTTCTGAACATCAAGTTCAGTGGAATATTTGCATTGGTGTACCCCAGGCACCACTTTCAAACTTTTCCAACATCCAACTAAAATTGTCCTCATTAACTGGTAACACCTCCTTTGTTCTCCTCCAGCCAACACTTTTATACTTTCTTTCTCTGAGTTTGATTATTCTAGATGCCTTCTGTAAGTGGAATCATACAACATATGTCCATCTGCATTCAGCTTATTTTCTTTACATAATGGCTGTACCATTATCCATGCAAGAATTATCCATGTCACAAACATGTACTGGAATTTCATTCTTTTATTCCATTACATAAAGACAGCATCTTCTATATCCATTCAGCCAGGACTGAACACAGAAATTATTTCCATCTTTCGGCTCCTGTGCACTACTATGAACACGGTTGTGCAGATGTCCATTTAAGTCCTTGTTTTCAATTCCTTTGGAGATATTTCTAGGAATGGACCTGATGTTTAAGTTTTGAAGGAGCTATTGCTTTTTTCTTTTCTTTTTTTTTAAATGTTTTCTTTATTATTTATTGTGTATACAGTATTCTGCCTGCATGTACACCTGCAGGCCAGAAGAGGGCATCAGATCTTATTACAGATGGTTGTGAGCCACCATGTGGTTGCTGGGAATTGAACTCAGGACCTTCGGAAGATCAGACAGAGATCTTAACCTCTGAGCCATCTCTCCAGCCCCTCTTTTTTCTAACATTAGCGATAGAGAGAAGTCAGGAGTTAGGTCAGCTGTTCCCATAACTGAGGTAGGACTCTTTGCAGCTCCCTTAAAGCTTGTTGGAGGGTGGAATGGGATCGAAACTTGTGTCATCTGGCTCTAAGCAAAACTTCTTTTCTCTTCCTCACTAACTCCCTTACTGCACTGGCCTTTTCAGCCGATAGTACCCAACTAAGTTTATCAGAGAAATACTCCTTTTCCTCCACAGCAAGTAGAACACCCTTTATTGTTACAGACCACCAGTGTTTGTTTGTAGTTATCATTGGCATGAGTGATCTATTATAGTTCTCAGATCAGACTCACATCACTTCCACTTAACTCCATGATACCACGCGGCAGTCACTAGGATAGATCTTTCCTGTCTGTCTTCCACAGACCCTTCTCCTACAAGACCAGTCACCTCTCTACCAAGTCCCTACTTTAATTATTATCATTATTATTGTTAAAATTTTTATGAGTATGTGTGTACTACAAGTATGCAGGAGGCCAGAAGAAGGCATCATATCTCCTAGAACTAAAATAACAAGCAGGTGTGAGCCACCACGTGGGTGCTGGGAACCAAAACCTGGTCCTCTCCAATGACAGTCAGCACTCTTAATCTGTGACCCGTCTCTCTAGGCCTGGTTCCTAGGCTTTTGGTGATTGATTTTGGTTTTGGTTTTTGAGACAGAGTACTTCTGTAGCTTAGGTTGCCTGGAACTTGCTGTCTAGCTGAGTATGATCTTGAAATCTGATCCCCCTGCATCCATCTTCCAAGTGCTAGGAACTCAGGCATATGCCACCACACTTTGTTCATGTGCTGCTGGGGATCGAATCCACTTTTTTGTGCATTCCAGGCAAGCACGCTGCCAGGTGAGCTGCGCTCCCAGACCCCTGGGGCCCAGTTATTTGTGCTTAAACAAATTCCTTCTTCAGTGTAGGAGTGGTGAGGTATTGGATCCTCAAAGATCTGCATATAAAAGATAATCATGATCTTTATGTCCCTGGAATAAAATCAAGCAAATAACTCTGTTTAGCCAGTTCTCATTGTTTTATGTTGAACTGACAAATGAAAAAAATTGAACATGTCTATTCTATCTGGACAGATGAATCTCACCTACCAAGCCATGACATTGCAGTATTCTGTGTTTGCAAACAGTGAGAATAAAGCTGGTATGGCGGTCCATGCCTGGACTTCTAACAGTCAGCAGGTAGAAGTGGGAGAATCACTGCAACTTCAAGGCCTATTTAATTTACATAGTGAGTTTCTGGTCAGCCAGGGATACATAGGGAGAAGCTGTCTCAAACAACAAAACAAAACAGACAGAAGAGCAAAGGCTGGCAATGGGAATGGCATAAAGATGATGGGCTGCTAAGGAGGTGACAGTAATCTAATCTGATACGACCAGAAATTTAATGTCACCCAGGAATTCCAGCTATGCAGGAGGCAGACTCAGGAGCACGAGAAAGGAAGAAGAGGAAGAGGAGGAAGTTGTCAGTTTAGAACAGTGGTTCTCAACCTTCCCAACACTGCAACCCTTTCATACACTTCCTCATGTTGTGGTAGCTCCCAATGATAAAACTATTTTTGTTGATTCTTCATAACAGTATTTTTGCTATAGTTATGTATCATGATGTAAATATATGTGTGTTCCAATGGTCTTGGGCAACCCTGGTGTTGCAACCCACAGGTTGAGAACCGCTGGTTTAGAAGAATGTTTGAGTAGTATATATGAGTCTCTGGGTCTAATTCCCAATACTAATTTTACTGATTAAACTATCAACTTGGTTAAATGTGGCATAACCTAGAGTCACCTGGGAAGAGAGTAGTGGTGGTTTGAAAGAAAATGGCCCCCAAAGGGAGTGGCACTATTAGGAGGCGTGGCCTTGTTGGAGGAAGTATGTCACTGTGGAGCGGGCTTTGAGGTCTTTTTCTCAAGCTTCATTCAGTGTGACAGTCAGTCAACTTTCTGTTGCCTGAAAGATGTAGGACTCTAAGCTGCTCTAGCACCATGTCTGCCTGCACGCTGTCACGTTCCTGGTCATGATGATAATGGACTGAACCTCTGAAACTGCAAGTGAGCCACCCCAACTAAATGTTTTCTTTATAAGAGTTCTCAAGGTCATGAGGTCGCTTCACTGCAATAAAAACCCTAATAAAGTAAGTCTTAATGAGTGGGCATCTGGACCAGTTTTGCCTACAAGTTTGTCTCTGATGATTTATTTTGAGTCTTAATTGTAGGAAGAGTCAGGCCACTGTAGGTAGCACCATTCCCTAGGCTGGGCCCTGAACTGTATATGAGGTACAAGCAGACAGCTCTTGGCTCTTATTGCTCTCTGCTCTTGGCTGTGAGTGTGATGCGATTAGCTGCCTGAGATCCTCTCACAGCTTCCCAGAATTGATAGACTGAGGCTTGGAGTCATAAGATAAATAAACCCCTTCCTCCCCTAAGTTTTTTTGGCCAGGGTATTTTTATCCCAGTAACAGAAATAAAACTAGAAAATACCAAATAAAAAGGAGATTAAGGCACCAACTAGAAATCCCAGTTTAGTCATCTTCTAGGAGGCCTTGGGGAAGACGATTAACCTCTGAGTCATACTTTTCTCATCTTTGAGAAAAGGGAATTGTAATTCCTCCCTTGGTAGGGATAGTTATGGGTTTAGTTATGGGGTAGTGATAGGGGTCTAGCTCACAGGAAACACCAAACACTGATAGATGCACCAATGGGTCAACAACTCAGCAAAAAGTGTGCAACTTAGGATCTGTTTAAAGAAAGAAGTTAATGTCTCCATGCATTTTATGTTATCTTTTACAGCTATAAGTGGTACCAGGTATAAAAAGAGATATGTCAATGAACAAGTATGACTCATGGTGGAGATGTCTAAGAATCAATTACTGGTTCCAACATCAAAGAAACAGTGAAAGATATAAAAATATCCCATAGCGTAGGATGTGCCAAAATAGCTGCGTGGGATAGAACTCTTAACTGATAATAAGATTCTGAACATCCACAGTAGATGGGGGAAAAGGAAAAATAAAACACTCCCTAGTAGAATCAAGTGAAACCAGGCATGCTATCACACATCCAGAATCCCAGAACTTGGGAGGTGGAGGCAGGATGATTAGGAATGCAAGGTCACTCTTGACTACAAGGACCCTGTATCAATACAAAGAACAAAAATAGACAACAAATAAGGCATCAAGTGAGATGCCTACTACATCATACATTTGGACTAGGTCTGATCCAAATGATTCTGGGATCGTGGCCCTAAAAGTTAGGGGTTGACCCCAAAAGCTGCAGTCTCTGAGTTTTTCTGCTAAGGCCCAGATCCTGACCAGATGTTCCCCTTTAGTCTGGATGTCCTCCCTGTTGCTGAGGCCTACCTCTCCATCAGGGAAGATACTTGCCTCTCTCTTTCATATACTATCTTGGAGCTTGGGGGCTGGAGTCTACCAAGCAGCAGTCAGTCCTCTGCTGCCTCTGTCTAGGGTGCTGTCCAGGTGCTGAGAATCAGGAGCCTGCGTGGCTCCAGGATGGGAGTGGGAGCTGTCCAGCGTGGGGAGTCAGCAACTTTGGAGCATGGAGGATCTTGAAGATCAACTGCTGCTTACAGAGTCTAGGACTTAGCGCCTCTTACTCAAGCCAGCACAGACAGGAGGGCCCTTGGTACATCCCTTATGTACAAAGGAAAAAGCTGAGGCCCAGATAGGATAGGATTGGCTCAGAACACATTGGATCTAAGGTTTCCCCCTTGTCTCTGTACTGGGAGCTTCTACTATCCAGAATTAAACACTTATCCACTGTAGTAATAGGGCGCGCACACTGGTTAGACTCATGCCGGTAAGCCACGACTCGTGGTGACAATCCACCAGTATCTGTTGGGGTGCAGGGATATCATAGACCATGACACTTGTTTATATAGTCCTTTAAAGGTGCTTTTTATCACTATCTTGCCTAATTTTCATCACTATATGGTGATCAGCGATGGTAGCACAATTACCAATATCTGTCCTCTCTTTTCCAGATACTAGAGGCAGGCCCAGAGACACGTGAGACGGCAAGACTAAGGAACTGGAGCCAGCAGTGAGAGCAGTGTGCTAGAAAAGGGTGCCCAGGGAGGGAGCATCTAAGCTGGACAGGGAAACGGCCTTCACTAGGAGGGGGAATTGGAGGGAGGACGCTGTAGGGAGAGGGGCCAGAGGAAGAGGCATGGCAGGTACATGTGGCCCATGGAGGATGGCAGGAGGTTAGATGGAAGCCATGGGTAGGAGTGATGTGACCCTCAATTCAAGTAGCAGAAGCAGAGTTTGAATGAGAATCTTCCCTAAGAATGCGCCCAAGGGGCATGAGTCAGTTCTCCAACTGTGCTGTGGTTTCCCTCCAAGTGAGAGGGCTAGCCCTCCCCCTCCATCAGCACACAGGGATGAGGTCTTGTGGCCTCTTACAGAAGTGCAAGAGCTGGCTGCAAAAACACAAGTCCTCTAGCCCTGGCCATTGGCGTGCTCACAGCTGCCTCCTTGTATATTTGGTTAGGGGTCGGGAGGAAGTAAGGCTTACTAGAGCTGAGGGGAGAGAGAACATGTCATTCTGTGGAGAACTTGGCTCAGGGTGGGGCCTAACAAGGAGGTAAGGAGAGTTTACATTCATTGTCTTTGCTGGGTATTTCTCTCCGCACCAAACACTTTGTAGGTGCTGTTGTTTGGTTTTTGAGACAGGGTCTCAAAACTATCCTCCTGCCTCAGATTCCCAAGTTCTGGAATGATGGGCATGAGCTACCACACCTGACGCCACATTCGCTACCTTCTTTAACCCTTTTGACAACCTTCACTCCCAGCGGTGGGCAGTGAGGCTCAGGGAAAGGTGACAGCCCTCCATTCTCCCACAGGTTGTTCCCAGTGAGGGTACCAAAGCAGACCGGAAGTCAGGGAACCCTCTGCTCAGGAACTTCCCTTCTGCTCGTGGTCTTGCCCACCCTTCTCAGGGCAGCATGAGAAACTACTATCTTGTTGGGATCATTTGGAGTCCTGGCCTCCAGCTGCTCTTCCCTGCTAGAGATCTTTACTTTCCTTCTGATTTGAGTTACTGAAAGCTGTGTCAAAGTTGTTTACCAGCTCTGCTTCACGAGCACGTGTTGCCTTGCCTTGAGGAGCAGAGGATAAGGTTCTCACCTGTTGGCCCACCTGACTGTTGGGTATATAAACCTCCATGGTGCTATTGAATAAAGGGCTTCTTACCAACTAGAGGTCTGTGTCTCTGTCCGTGCTGTCTGTCTGTCTGTCTGTGTTTCAACCTCCAGCCCCTTGCTCTTCCAAAGGTCCTGAGTTCAATTCCCGGCAACCACATGGTAGCACACAGAGCAATCCTTTCACATTGCAGACAGGCATGTTGTGTGCTGCAATTGGAGGTTCCACCGAGATCGGGAACTAGGGAATGCTGAGAGGTCACCCTCTGAGGTGAGGGTGGATTGGGGTATGTATTAATCCTGACATCCTTCACTCGGGTTTCTGGTTCCAGGCCATGCAGTCGTGGCAAGTGGAAGCCCAACCGAGAAAGAGGGGTAAGCTGACAGGATCGTCCCCAGCTGGCGGGAACGTATTGAGGAATTAAGACGGGACACCCTCTGAAACAGGAGGTGGGAACGTGAATTGAAGGCCTCCAAAAGATAGAATGTATACAGCTCAAAAAGATGTGTACAGATGTATGTTATTATATTGTGTTGATTGTGTTGCCTTTTGTGTTCTGGACTGGAGACAGACATTTGATTCTGGAAACTGCTAAGAAAGGTATTTTGACTTTAAAGTACAGGCCTAAGGTTTTGCTGCTTTGGAAAAGAGGTTCTGCTTTTGTCTCTACAAAGGATGAGAACCTGAGGATTTATTCGAGATTCATGTGGTTTGATTCACCAAGACCTCCTGAAATGTTGCAGTAAAATACCTTCAAGAATGCAGTGCCCCCGCCCAGCAGGAAATCGCCAGACAGGTTGATGACACCCAATTTCCCTAAAAGATTGTTTAAGTGGGGTCCCTTCAGTGGTTCCGGAGCAGCAAGCCTGCTTTCCTGAGTTCTGCTCCACTCCATGCACCAGTTTGGACCCAGAACGAATGCAGCTGGGACTAGAAGGCAGCTGGAGCAGAGCTTTGTTAGGCAGCTGTGGTGAAAGGCACGTTACCCTGGCCCAGTCGGTGCCCAGCCTGGGGGATGCCACAGCGGCGCCAGGAGTATCAGCAAATGCGACAACAAGTGCTGGAGCCCAGACAAGCTGGAGCACAGACCATGCTGGGCTGCCCGAGAAGGCAGCAGCGGGGCAAGGAGAAGGCCATGGCAGTTCCAGGCTCTGCATGTCCAAGAGTCTGTGGCACGAGTGGTAGGCTTACCTGCAGCACCTGAGAAACCTGTGTTGTAGCTGCGGAAGGTCTCTGAGCCTGCATGCTGCCTGGGCCGGTTGTGGCACATGCCGTATGGAAGAGCACCTTTGGGGAAAAGATATTCTTGGTTTGTTCTTTCAGAAACTGTGGCCTGAGCGACTGCTGGGATGACCACTTCAGTGCTGCATTGTTGGTTCAGGTACCAGCCATCAGCCACTGCCAATTACCAAAAAGATTAAGCAGACTAAGATGACCCTGTATCGAGAGAAACGAGATTTTGGAGTGACAGCTGTGGCAGTTGCTGTCATCGTGGTGTCTGCTGCTGCAGCCATGGTTGCAGGACTGGCAATGGCACAAACATCGTTGGTGTTGGACATCGTGGCTAAACAATCAACGATGCTCTCCAGACTCAGAATGCCCTGAATGTCCACATTAAATTTGGACTTTTGAATTTAAATCAACAAACTGCCCTATTGTGGAGCAGGTGGACTTCTTATGGCTTGTACAACAAATGTCTTGTTCACACTTTTTATAATTTCATTTGTGACACCTGTTAATATTGCTAATGCCTCTTATGTACTGAAACAGCTCAATGGTTACTTGAACAGCCCTTGGAATGTTACAATTAGCACACCAGATTGTCGATGTCTGTGTGCCCCTGTTTTAGCCAAAGGGATGGTAAAATACCATAGCCCAAATGGGAGGCTGGGTCCAGTGGTGATTGGGGACCCTCTTGCTGGCAATCTTAACGCCTGTTGCCATGGGCATTCGTCTCTGAATTCTGTGTAAGATCAGACAATCCATGAGAATGCAGCATATGGTCACTTAGCAAATCCTTCTGAGCCTGTTGGCCAGTACCCCAGGTTTGGTTGCAAACACTGCACAAACAATGAAGACTCCTCTGTAGACGGGCAACTTCTACAGAAGAGGGCCTGCCTAAGACAGGGAAGGGACCTCCCAAAGACAGGTAAGGGTTTACTCTTCTGAGATGACCTAAAACAGGAGGGTCTTCTGTCTTATAAAAAATTTAGGGGGGGAGATGTTGGGACCATTTGGAGTCCTGGCCTCCAGCTGCTCTTCCCTGCTAGCGATCTTTACTTTCCTTCTGATTTGAGTTGCTGAAAGCTGTGTCAAAGTTGTTTACCAGCTCTGCTTCATGAGCACGTGTTGCCTTGCCTTGGGGATCAGAGGATAGGGTTTTCACCTGTTGGCCCACCTGACTGTTGGGTATATAAGCCTCCATGGTGCTATTGAATAAAGGGCTTCTTACCAGTGACTAGAGGTCCATGTCTCTGTCTGTGCTGTCTCTGTGTGTCTTTGTGTGTTTCAACCTCCAGCCCCTTGCCCGAAGCTCGCGAACTGTATGGTAGCGCATAGAGTGCAGACAGGTGTTGTGTGCCGCACCATCTCACCTTCCTTCCTCCCATCTCTTATGTAGGGCAGGCCTACCAGGAAGTCTGAGGTTCCCCCACTCCAATCCCCACTTCTGCTTCCAGGAGTTTGCCTAATGACCCTGCGCTCATTTCATCCTGCTTCAGTGTCTGTTTCCAGGAGTAGCTGGCTGACTCTGGAACTGCGGAGAACCCCACGTACCTGTCACGGCTTGCCTTCCCCTGGACTCCAGACTGAGGAAGGCGATCTGTGTGGGCTTATTTCCCCCTTGGAATGAGTCTTCACGCCTGTTTTACATCTGCCTTTCAGTTTCGGTTCTTATTGTGCCTCAGAGCTGAGCAATTCCCTTTACAGTGATAATGTTCAAAATCTCCTGAGCTCCCACATTCCTTATAACCTGAAAACAAATGAAACAGGAAGCAATGCCGCAGATGGTAGAGACGCCCCCAGATGGGGATGAGAGCACAGTTCCTAAAAGGCTGCACAAACAGATTCTTTCTGCAAACTAAATCAAGCTTTATAAAGGCAATCCTGAAGCTTGATTTTCCTTTTGTTCCCTAGACTAGGAAAAACAGTGGTATCAGACAAATATTTTCAGTGTGAAAAAATGATCTTTCACGGAGTCATTTTCTAAGTTCAGAGTTCCTCATGATTAAGTTCTGAAAAGTCAAATATATTATTAACCATAAAATCAGTAAAAAGAAAAGATAGTGTTATTCCCCCCACCTTCTGAAATCTATACAGGAACCACTGAA
This sequence comes from Ondatra zibethicus, assembly GCA_004026605.1. NCBI lineage: Eukaryota > Metazoa > Chordata > Mammalia > Rodentia > Cricetidae > Ondatra > Ondatra zibethicus. The sequence continues at coordinate 895 of PVIU01032827.1, read as the reverse complement.
TTCCTACCTTGAAAACAATGACTTCCAAGTAACCATGCTGTTCCAGGAAGAGGGGATTACTGTGAACATTTTTAGGTCATGAGTTGGGAGAACACCTGGATTGAAAATGTGCTGTTCAGAGCTGGAGAGATGGCTATGTTAGTAGGATGCTTGCTATGCAAACCTGAAGACCTGTGTTTGGACCCCTAGCGTCCACAGAAAAACACAGGTGGAGCACTCTCTTCCTGTGCTGAGATCGGAGGCGCACACTGGTAGGGCTGTGCCTGCCTGGTGGTAAGATCCCCGCAGCCGGGCTTCTTTGTTTCACGGGACACTGCACCCCCCCCCCGCAAGATCGCCCTTTCCTCGTTGGGGCTTTGGTACCCCAGCACTTTCTCTTCCTGTGCTGAGATTGGAGGCGCACTCTGGTAGGGCTGTGCCTGCCTGGCGGCTGGGCCTCTTTGTTTCACGGGACACTGCACCCCCCCACCCCTGCAAGATCGCCCTTTCCTTGGTGGGGCTTTGGTACCCCAGCACTCTCTCTTCCTGTGCTGAGATCGGAGGCGCACACTGGTAGGGTTGTGCCCGCCTGGCGGTAAGATCCCTGCGGCTGGGCCTCTTTGTTTCACGGGACACCACACCCCCCACCCCCGCAAAATCGCCCTTTCCTTGGTGGGGCTTTGGTACCCCAGCATTCTCTCTTCCTGTGCTGAGATCGGAGGTACAGAAGGATCGGAAGTCCAGAAGGGACTTCCTCTTCCTGCACTGAGATCAGCTATCCAGAGGGGTGAGTGTGTACAAGCCGTCCTGGGAGGCCCCAACCCACTGAGACTCCCCTGACTGAAATCAGAGGAAGAGATGGGTAGGCGTCAATCCAAGAATTCTTCCAACAATCTGAAAAGCAACATGATAACAC
>PVIU01032826.1:0-13118 GCA_004026605.1 Ondatra zibethicus | reverse complement strand
TGAGGGGCTGGTCCACCTACTGAGACAGTGTGCCTGAACTAATGGGAGCACACCAATCCAGCTGGACTGGGAGTGAATGAGCATATGATCAAACCAGACTCTCTGAATGTGGCGGCGAAAGTTGGCAGATGGAGAACCCATCAACAATGACACCAGGACCTATCTCTTCTGCATGTATTATCTTTTTGGGAACCGAGTCTTTTTGAATGCATTCCTTCCTAGGCCGGGAGGGATGGGGGTGGGCCTTGGACTTCCAACAGGGCAGGGCACCATGCCCTCTTTCAAGGAAGAAGGGGGAGGGAGGAGGGCTGGAGAGGTAGTGGGACGGGACCGGGAGAAGGGGAAGAAAGGTAAAAATTTTATTTCTTTAATTATGTTTTTCAATGGAAAAAATAAAACAAAACAATGTATGGAAAAAAAAAGAAAGAAAAAAATGGATGTGTAAAATGTTCATTAAAATAGCCTTGTCCAATGTTAGTTTCATTTCTATCTTTTGAAACAATAGAAAAAGAACAGATGAAGCAAAGGCTGGCTAGGTCACTCAGTGTGTAAGAATGCTTACTGCTTCCTCAAGAGGACCTGGGTGTGATCTGGAGTACCCGAATAGCACAGTTCACAACCTCCTGTAACTCCAGTTGTACGGACACCTGGACCAATATATTGCACATAAGCTCATGCACATACACACGTACACATAAATAAAAGAATAAATAAAGACAATTTTTAAAGATCAAAAAAAAAAAAGAAAAATACATTCAAGAGTATTTGCAAGGGTTTCGATGTTTCATGTATTGCTCTAGGATAAAGCAACCATTTTAAGAACATTATCAGGCAGAGTCTATCATTTCTGAAAGCACATAACTCTTTTCTATTTATATAACAATTTTTCATTTATTTTACAAACCAACCAGCTTCCCCTTCCTCCTCTGTTGCTGTCCCCAACACTTTATCGCCCCCATCCTCTGTTCTTAGTAAGATAATGTCTATATAAATTCACAGGTTATATTTATATTTTAAACTCCAGCAAATTAGATGCTTTTACTATATCTTGTTCTTGCTACTATTTCTTTTCTTACTGGCACATTTGTCCTGCTATTTTACCTTTTATTCTCCTTTATTTCTACCTAGCAGAACCTTTCACTAAACTGTAGAGCAAATGTCATGCTCTCCAAGCATGATGGCTGTCATCCAGCTGATTCCAGCAACTTTTCTTTGAGCTTTGAGCTTTTTCTTTGGGCTACATTTATGTCATCAGTTAATATAAAAAAGTATTTACAAGTTCCATTTCTTCCGGGGACTTTTAAAATGGTGTTTGCTTTTTTAGGGTTTGTTTTATTCCACTCCCTACCATTAATTCAACTGGTCTGTCTGAAGATTTCTTAAAGAAACAGAGCTAAAGTGGGATGCCATGCTAAGCCTTAAGGTGGGGGAAGGGCTTGGTTTTAACCCAACTTGATGTGCCAGACATTATTGACTCCCCAAAGAAGCCTTTGGGAAGAGTGGGTGGGGGTAGGCTAAGGGGAATACAGGGAGGCAGGAGTAAGGGTAGTTGGAGAACTGCAGATGGAATGTAAAATGAAATTAAAAAAAAATAAATTAAAATAAAAAAGAAACATGGCTATTCAATAGCAGAATTTCCTGTCAAACTCCAGTATATATCATCTTATCCTTCAATGACAAATGTGAGACACTCTTTATTGAATGTCATGGAAAATGGGGATTCACCAATTTGAACACTTAGGACTCTAAAATTATGAATTAATTTGTTAAAGTTTTGATGTAAAATGTAGTTGAGCATAAAATAGGTTCATGTGTTTGCACACTTGATCCTCACTCAGCTGGTGGTTCGTTTTTGGGAAAGTAGTTGAAACCTTTACAGATTGAGACGGTATATAGCAGTAGGACTAGCTGAAGAGGCAGAAGTAGTAAAATCATGAATTAGAAGCAAACCTGAACTGTACATAAAAAAGGTGAGTTCCACAACCTTCTTTAAAGTAGGTTTACACAGTAACTTGTTTGCCTGCTTCATAGTCTTCAGAATTATTCCTAAGTACACTTGTCTACAGAAGGTAGCAAGTGGTCAAAACATGCTTTAATTAATGTGATAGAAGATGTCTTGTATAATGAAGAAAGTGCCCACTGCAATATTACAAGGCCATAAAATATTATGGAATGCCAGTAGTACCTCTGTTAAATAAAGCAGTTTCCATATTTCAGTTAAAATGTATCATAATTGACTTCAGTAAAAATGTCTCTCTTGACCTTATTTATCTAGCAGTAATGGAGTCATTTATATGTCAGTAGTGTTACCTTAGTATACAGCCAACAGCTTTTATATTTCAATTGAAATGAAACATAACTGACTTGAACTAAAATTGATCTTATGACGTGTTTCCTTGTATTAATAAAATCATGTATGTAATGATACTCCTAATCAATCTTCATTTCAAACATTGTTAATTTTAAAATTATTAGTAATTATTAATAAAGTAAATTATATATTGAAACCTTTAATAATGAAATGATTATGTCAGTATCTTCATATAAATTATACTATATTATTATACTGATTTAAAGGAAAAACAATATTTACAATTACATGAGGCATGATTAAATATAATTTGTCTATCACCTTGTAGGCCAAGCTAATATATCACAATAAACAGTGGGTAACATTGATGAAAATAGTGTTTGTCTGCTTCAAGGGATAAACATGTGAGGATGAATTTTGGCACTTGTTGGCCTATGATAAATTACAACCAGGCTAATACTTGTCAGTGCAGTAATAACTGATCATGCTCTAAGCAGCACTAAGGGAGAAAGATGATGAATATCCTACAAAAGAAAACTTTCCCAATCACAATAATGACCCTAGTTGAGGCACTGTAATTATCTACCAACATCTTATTGTCAATTCTGTACTTAAAGTAACTACCTTGATAACAATCAAAACCAATTTATACTACAAACTCTAATTAACAGTATAAAAGTAAGCAATACAATAACATTGTAATTCTGGGAAGTCTTTTAAAAAATCCATCTCCACAGATTTCTTATAAGAATCAGGGTATACAGAACCAAAGTTTTCTTTTTATTTCTAAATCCTAACTCATATAAATTAGTTTTAAAAAAGTAAGATAAAACACTAAAACTGTGTGATGTATTAAAATGTTTCAGATGCAGAAATACAAAAAAATAAAATATTTAAGAGTCTAAAGAATTCTAAATATTCCCTATACATAATCCATGAAATTAGAAAGTTATCACCTTTGCCAATAAAAAATAACAAATAAAATACTTGGCTTTAATATATTTATACTATTTCAAAAAAGATTATATAATTCTTTCTAGAGTCAAATCAAAAGTGTCTTTTTCAATCACATGGCTAAAAAAAATCAAAAGAATCTTTCAATATATCTTGGAAATATACACACATAAAAGACAAAGAAATTGCCAGTTAAAACTATCTCATTAATTGAAACTCATAAAATTCATACATCCATTATTCATGCTTCTAGATACTTCATAAGACTTTACTTATAGGACAACTTTTGAAGTGAAACATATATAACATAAAACTTGCCATTTTGCTCACTAATAAGAATATAATTTAATGGCTTTAAGTATTCTCATGTTATTGTCCAATCATTGACACCCTCAATCTCTAAAAATCTTATCAGATATAAATGGTATATTCATTAAATAACACTTAAACATACTCTCCTCCCCTAGCCCCTTGAAACCACCATTCAAATTTCTTTTTCTATGAATCTGGTTACCATAGGTAAGCCTAAATATGAGATTATTAGATGAAGCTTTCCTATGTATCTGGTTATTTTTCATAACATAGTGAGTTCAAAGCTCATCCACAGCGTGGCATGTTTCATAATTATTTTCCGTTTTAAGTTGATGATATTCTGTGTATGTACATACTACATTTCACCCATTTCTACACCCTCAGATGGACATTTGAGTGGCTTCTGTATTTTACTACTGTGCTTGAATAAATCTGGGTTTTTTTAATTGATTTTTATGGAGCTCTTCATTTTTCTCTGCTCCCCTCCCTGCCTCTCTCTTTTGCCCATAAACCCTACCCCAAGGTCCCCAAGATCCCAATTTACTCAGGAGATCTTGTTTTTTTCTACTTTTCATGAAGATTAGATCAATGTAAGTCTCTCTTAGTGTCCTTGTTGTTGCCTAAGTTCTCTGGGATTGTGGTTTGTAGGCTGGTTTTCTTTGCTTTATGATTAAAAATCACCTATGGGTGAGTACATGTGATAATTGTCTTTCTGTGTCTGGGTTACCTCACTCAAAATAACGTTTACCACTTTGGGGTATATATCCAAATGATGCTCAATTGTTCCATAAGGGAATGTGCTCAACTATGTTCATAGCAGCTTTGTTTGTCATAGCCAGAACCTGGAAACAACCTAAATACCCCTCGACTGAAGAATGGATAAGGAAAATGTGGTACATTTACATAGTGGAGTACTATACAGCAGAAAAACATAACATCTTGAATCTTGCAGGAAAATGGATGGAGCTAGAATAAATCTGTTTTACAGACCCTTCTGTCCAATGTTTTAACTGTAAACTCATAAATGGACTTGTGGGATCATATTATAATTTTGTGTCTAGTATTTTGGAATCCACCATCTTGTTCTTCATTGTGCTGCTACCATTTTACATCCTGACAGCAATGCAAAAGTGTTCAAATTTCTATACTTCTGAACACTTGTCATTTTCTGTTTTTGTTTCATAATAGAAGATATTCTAATGGGTGGTAAGCGGTTTCTTATTTGAGACTGATTTGCATTTGCTTAAAAGTTAATAATGTTCAAAACAATTTCTTGTTGAACATATATATATATATCATATAGAAACTTCTGCAAAAAATTTTTGCTCATTTTAATTTTAGTTATTTTTTATTGTTGCTCTTAATGGGGGTAGTAATGGTATTGCTGAATTATAGAGGTTTTTCCAAGTATGACTCCCTTATTCAGAAACTGATTTGTAAAATTTTTTCTGCTATTCTGTAAGCTTCTTTTTTACTCTCATTATTTGATATACAAAAAAATTTAATATGTATTTAATTTTATCTAATTTTCATGTTGTTTCTTGTGCTTTTAGTTTATATACAATAAATTTAAGACCCAAACAGAATCAGGACTTTTGACTCCTGCATTCAAAGTGATAGAGGTCTGTTTAAATTTTGCATATGTGCTGAAGGCACAACTTCCTCCTTTAAGATGTACAAATAGCACTTTCTTTGTACCATTTGATGAAAGGGCTGTCTTACCTTTATTGAAAAAGTTTATCAAAAACTATTTCACCATATATGCTATGGTTTATCCTTGAGCTTTGAAGAAGATCCATTGATGAATAAAATGTATACTACACTGTTTTTAATCAAGAATTTTTAGATTTCTCTGAAGTAATGAGATTGCACAGAACTTTCTGTTGAATTTTCCTATGAATAGATACCACAACATTGTGCATATTACAGATGTTGAAATGAACATTTCCATAATTTTTGAAAACATCCTAACTTAACTATACTGTTATCATAATTATGAGCATAGGTTCCTCCATTTATTTATAAGAAAAATTATTTAGTATTGATGGGGAAACTATCAACCAATCACATTTAGTTAGGGTGTGGCTACTTGGCACCCAACTTTCGTGGGGCTTTTAGAGCCTCTTGCAGCTCTGGCTAGCTGCCACCAGCCACGGCCACACTGCATTCATTTAGGCATAGACTGTCCCAGCTCCCCCTGTGCCACTTGCCCCGAGCCCTCATGGCTTAGAGCAGGCATCCAGCTCAGGCCAGCCGCACACTTCCCCTACTCCGTGCCGCGTTCATTTGGGCTTAGAGTGTCTGGCTTGCACCCAACTCCAAGCCCCATAGCCTCATCTCTGTGCGTTCCCCATTCCGCGCCCAGTGCTGCTGTGCAAGCCTCATAGCTGCACTCAGCTTCTCCCCTGCGCCACTGGTGCTGCAGGCTTTGGGTCCAGCCAAAGCCGCCACCACGCCATACCTATTGAACAGCCAAGGACATTCACAGAGCATATGGTCTGTGATTTAATAATAATAATAATAATAATAATAATAATAATAATAATAACTTCTTGATTTGAGTGTTTTTCAGTATTTTCTTTAAATTAGCCACCTAAAACCTTGCACGTGGATTCAGGTGCACCCTGCCACCTACTGGCAGGCGAGAATTCTACCACTGAACCACACAGGTAAGATTTATTACTTTGAATTTAAAAAAGGTCAATATGTCAGACAATCTAACCCTCCATGTTTTTCATAGCTTTTTCACTTACACCATGTGTGAGGTCTTCCAAGACACATATGAAGTCCTTCCTACATGGCTATTTCTAGGATTCACCTTTTTTCTTGTATTCTGTAGTTTTTTCATAAAAATATGGTTTGACAATAGGAAAATGATACAGTCTTTACAGACTGAATCCAGGCTTCTTATAGAAGAAGTTGGAAATCTAAGGAAGGACACGACCATTTTAACTAACAATTTTCAGTCGGCTGAGGTACTTTTTCACACAATTCAGAGTGATGCCAAACTCTTCAAGAAAGAGATTGCAGATCTCAAGGATACTAGGACTTTGTTTAATATAACTTGGTCCACTGAGCTATTTTTGGAAAATGTACAGTCTAATAGTAATTCATTTTAGGAGGGATTCAGCATACTGGATAAGAAAAAGGCTGATTTGGCACATAAGACCCAGTCCATGGCAGTGGGTATTGAAACATTATTTAAGAGGATTCACACTGTTGAATGTATTAATCAGACTCTGTCAAAGGGTATGACAGATTGATTGATAGAATGTCTCTCCAAGAAGGTACTATACATGCCATGAAGTTTATATCCAAGGATGAGATATTATCTCTAATGGACAGACTTCATACCTTAGAATCCTCAATGAGGGCATTAGAGCAGAATACTGGACAGGAGATCCAGACCTTGCTGAAGGCAATGGTAAAGAGGTTTGAAAAGATTGAGGAAATTATCAACTTTGATGACCAGGAGCAAAAAGTAAGAAGGCAAAATTTAACTTCGTCAGTACGTAAAACTCTCCGGGATAACTTCCCCAGAGTTCTACCTGCCTTCCCAGTAATAACATCAGAAAAAGTAGCCAGCGCCAAATACCCTAAGGTTATCAAGGAATATACATTGGAGCCCATAGGTATGAGTGATTTAAAAGAAATTAAACAAGCCATTGTGACTTATGGACTATGTTCGTCCTTTGTTATAGAGATGGTCAAAACCTGGGCTTTCAGTAACAAAGCCACACCTCACGATTGGGCTCAGTTAATCTCAGCTGTCCTAGAAAGTGGGCCACAATTGCACTGGAGATGCCTTCTTAAAGAGGAAGCAAGAATTTTAGAGCAACAGGAAAGAGTGAAAGGAAATGAGATTTCCCTAGATCAAATTCTAGGTGACAGACTTTACTCTGATCCTTAGGACCAAGCTCTTTATGATGACCACACCCTGTCTATATGAGCCACAGCAGCTTTAAAGGCTTGGGACAGGGTTCAGGAACCAGGACAGAAAGTGAAATCATATCTTAGGGTTAAACAGGGTCAGAGAGAACCCTTTAGTGACTTTTTGCAAAGACTAACTAAGGCTATACAAATAGGGATAACTGACCCAGAAGCTAGATGTATAATAATTGAATCTTTAGCTTATGAGAATGCCAACATAGAGTACAAAAGGATTCTGCGGCCTTTAAAGATCAGATCAGCACCCTTGGATGAATGGGTCTGGCATACAATGAATGTTGAGACATTTGACTATGGTACAGAAGCGTGGGTAGGAGAAGCAATTTCCAATGGTAAGAGAAGACATCAAAATACCAAATGTTTTAATTGTGGTAGAATGGGATATATGAGAAGGGACTGTAGACAACGGATTTCCAGGAATAATGCCTCTTCTATGAATAACAGGAAAAGGAGGACTCAGCCTTCAGGTTTATGTAGGATGTGTGGCAAAGGCCGACATTGGACAAATGAATGTAGGTCAACAAGAGATAGACAAGGCAACCTGATACCATTGGGAAACACCATGGGGGGCCTCTTGCAGGCCCCCATGACGAATGTGGTCCAGTCATTCCCGGTTACTGTGGAGAATGTGTATCGTCAGGAAAACTAGAGGTCCCATGCTTGCTGTCAAAAGCAATAATGGTCTGAATGATGAGATAAATGTGGAGAATGAGCCAAGAAATCTGGTGGGACAGAGGAAACGTATATTCTGGCAGACTTCTATAAATGAACAAAGACCAAAGCTAAGAGTGTGTATAAATGGCATTTTTATTGAAGGCTTATTAGACATGGGTGTGGATGTAAGTATCATTACTCCAGAATCTTGGCATTTGAATTGGCCTCTTCAGGAGGTAGATGTTCAGTTCATAGGAATTGGAACCCTATCTCGGGTAAGACAAAGCACGAGATGGGTTGAATGCATAGGGCCAGAAGGGCAAATAGGAAAACTAAGGCCATATGTAGCCAATATTGCAGTGAATTTATGGGGTTGTGACCTATTGCAGCAATGGAATACCCAGATTAACATTCCTGCTGCCCCTAAAGCTTATATTTCTGAGGAAAATATTAGAAGATATTACAGACGACGAAAACCAGCCATTCGGGCTATAGAAGAACACAAAGCAATTGATAATCCTTCAGATGTACCAACAGCCCTGCCTTTAAAATGGTTGACTGAGAAGCCAATATGGTTCAAGCAATGGCCTTTGGCTGAGGAAAAGTTGCAGGCTTTAGAATATCTGGTACAAGAGCAATTAGATGCTCGACATATAGAAGACTCTACCAGCCCTTGGAATTCCCCTGTATTTGTTGTTAAGAAAAAATCTGGAAAATGGAGAATGGTGACAGACCTTAGAGCTATCAACAAGGCTATTCAACCTTTGGGCCCTCTGCAATCTGGGATTCCTCTGCCCTCTCTGTTACCAAAGGGATGGGCTCTCATAGTTATTGATTTAAAGGATTGTTTCTTCACTATACCTTTACAAGAAAAAGATAGAGAAAAGTCTGCCTTCATAGTGCCTACTACTAATAATTCTCAGCCTATTAGGAGGTACCAGTGGACTATCCTCCCACAGGGAATGCTCCTAGCCCTGCCCTGTGTCAATATTTTGTAAGTCAACCACTGGAAAAAATATGTAAACAATTTCCTAAGTCTATAATTTACCATTACATGGATGACATTTTGCTATCTGATTCAAACATAGATACCTTAGAAAGACTGTTTGAAGAAGTTAAGATAGTTTTACCTAAATGGGGATTGCAGATTGCTCCAGAAAATATACAGAGAGGAGATTCTGTCAATTATCTAGGTTATAAAATAGGTTTACAAAAAATTAAGACACAAAAGGCACAAATTAGGAGAGATCAGTTACGTACTCTTAATGACTTTCAAAGATTGTTAGGGGACATCTCCTGCCTACGACCAGCTGTTGTGATAACACCTGATCTAATAGTTCATTTAAACAAAACCTTAGATGGTGATAAAGACTTGAAGAGTCCCAGAGAATTAAAAGCTGAAGCAGAAAAGGAACTGATAATAGTTGAGGAAAAATTACAGGAGGCACATGTGGATAGGGTGAATCCAGAGCTTAGTTGTATTCCCATCATATTGCCGTCCAGAATTTCTCCTAGAGGAATTTTAATGCAGAGAGATGATATTGTCTTAGAATGGATCTTTTTACCATATAAACCAAGTAAAAAATTAAAAACATATGTGGAAAAAGTCTCTGAATTAATTATAAAAGGTAAATTGAGACTTCGTCAACTAGCAGGCATAGACCCAGCAGAAATTATAGTGCCTTTCACTACTGATGAGATAAGAAGGTTATGGGAAGACAATGAACTATGGCAAAGAACTTGTGCTATTTTTTGGGAGAAATTAATAGCAACTATCCCAAAAATGATAGGCTTAACCTTATAAAGAGAACTTCTTGGATTCTTCCTCGAATCATATGTGATGCTCTGATAACTGGAGCCCATACATTTTATACTAATGCCAATAAATCAGGGAAGGCAGATTACAAATCAGATGAATTGAGTAAGGTGGAACAAAGCCCTTATACTTCTGTCCATAAGGCAGAATTATATGCCATTCTTATGGTGCTAAGGGATTTTAAAGAACCTCTTAATATAGTTACTGACTCGCAATATGCAGAAAGAGTTATCTTGCATATTGAAACCGCTGAATTTATACCAGATGATACAGAACTGACTTCATTGTTTATCCAGGTACAAGACATGATAAGGAATAGGCTTTGCCCTATGTACATAACACACATCTGATCCCATACAGGACTGCCAGGTCCTCTAGCACAAGGTAATACAGAAATTGATCAATTATTGATTGGAAGTTTGCTGCAGGCCTCTGAATTTCATAAAAATCATCACGTCAATAGCAAAGGTTTGAAGAAAGAATTTTCTATAATGTGGCAACAAGCTAAGGAGAATATAAGGAGATGCCCTACTTGCTCTTTCTATAACCAAACACCACTACCTGCAGGGACTAGGCCAAAGGGTACCCAAAGGAATGAAATTTGGCAGATGGATGTGTTCCACTTTGCAGAATTTGGCAAATTAAAGTATGTACACCACACCATTGACACTTATTCAGGTTTTTAGTGCGCAACTGCTTTAAGATCAGAAAAAGCTGATTCAGTAATCACACATTTATTATAAACCATGACAATCATGAGTATACCTGCACAAATAAAGACAGATAATGGTCTAGCTTATGTCTCTAGGAAAATGAAACAGTTTTTTGCTTATTACAATATTAAACATGTTACAAGTATACGACACAATCCTACAGGTCAAGCAGTTATAGAAAGATCAAATCAAACTATAAAGGATATGTTAAACAAACAGAAAGGGGTGGAAAATACCCCCAGAAATAGACTACATAATGCTTTATTAACCTTAAATTTTCTTAACGCTAATGAGAAAGGGACAACAGCAGCAGAAAGACATTGGATAATGGAAAAGTCTGCTGAATTAAACCAACCGGTTTATTTCAAGGATGTGCTGACCTCTCAGTGGAAGCCAGAAGATGTCCTATGTTGGGGAAGGGGTTTTGCTCTTGTTTCCACAGGAGAAGAAAAATTGTGGATCCCATCAATATTAATAAAGGTTTGGTTTGAAGAGGAGGAACCTCTTGGAAAGGGTAAATGACAGCTCATCCACAATGATGATAATCATACAGGTGTTAAGAGAAACACATAGGATGGTGGCAGGTTTCTGTTCTTATCTCGGAAGGAAAACACTCATCTTCAAAAAATTCAAGGGACCCTGGATGTTTGAATACTGACAGATGGAAACAATTTACAACCCAATAAGGATCAGCAAGAAAATCTAATAAGTTCTGTAAGTGAAAATATTCATAACATACTTTTAGGCACACATGAATGTACTTATATTTATAAATATATGGAGCTGGTTTTGTAATTGGACTCTGGCTCAGTCCCTCTCTAATTCCAAGCCGGTTGTTAAGAGAAAACCCAGAGTTTCTGTCTCATGTCAAGAGCCATGATATGGGACAGAAGTAAAAAATAATTTATAAAACTTCTTTGCCTTTCTTCATATCTATTTTTGTCTTTATCATACCATTCATTGAATATATATGTATGTCTACATAAATAATGCTTAAGTTTTCCATAATAAGCAATAAATTTCCCTGCAGTAGACTTTGAAGTTTCCAGGAAGAAGATGGGGCCCCACAACAACAACTCCACCTGGTTACTATGACATCATGATGCTGATAGCGCTACTACAAGACCTGTTTTGGATATCAGCTGCACAGGACGGTTCCAACTTAGTTAGCCAAAATGGTGAACTTCTTTTACAACATTCTGGCCAGACCTCTGCAAAATACTCAGAGACTATTTGCAATTTTACCAGGCCAAATATTAATCTTGTAATTTAACCATCATTTATTTTAACAGGATCCCCTAGAAATAACGTTGCCCCCATGACAGCTGGAAGCAACTTTAGAGGATGACGTCCCCTCTCCCAGAAAAGTTTGCCCTCAGGCTTAGGGACATCATTTAGGGGTTGATTATAATTGGTATACGGTTGAGGGAAGGAGGAGAAATTTTATAGTCTCAGGGATTTTTTTTAACAAAAAAAGAGGGATAATTGGATGATGGGATAATAGATTGGTATTTGTGAGTTATTGTTTTTAGACAATCATATTGGTATAGATTTTTGTATATTGATACAAAGTTAAATCATATTGAATATTATATGCATATATGCTTCTGCCTCTGTTTAAAACATTGTTTATGTATTGATATATATATTTACCATACTGCAGTGTACATTACTACCTTTGATCAAGATACTTATACATTGTTTACATTTGTAGGTCATTGTCCTCATTTATTGCACAGTTGTTTATTGTCTTAGTCTTTAAGTTAGATAGGTATTGAGAATTATAGATCAATAGTCATCTATGTTTGTCATATTTTTAATTAGACTAATCAGATTCTTTAGATACATAGAGATTATATTCAGTATAGATAGATAATCTTCAACCTCCTCAAGGAGCTGTAGAAAATGGCCTTTAATCTTACTTAGAGTTTCATTGTGGTGAGACACAATCGCTCCTGGCAACACCAATCTATTCCCGAGAGAATGTTGAGCACCAAAGACACTCTACCTGGAGCCTTTCTTCTTGGCAGAACTGACCTTTGGGCAAAGAAATGCCCATACCTCAACCACTGACAGAGATACAGATTATCTGTAAATGGATAAAACAGGACTGTCATATCCTGCCAAGACAGGGTAAAATAGTTTTGAAAAGTTTCTTGCCTTTGAAAATGGTATGTCAGTTACTTTAGGCCTTAGCCAAAGTTGGTTGCTTCAACATTGCAAATGAGACTTTGGGTGATTGCCCAGTTAGTCAGTTGTCTCTGTCATTTGTTGCAGATTTTGGAAGTTTCTCGATTGCACTTCCTGTTCACTCAAGTAATATTGTTTCCCTTCTCAGATCTTTGATGGATTTAAAGATTAGATTATTGTAGTTACCTTCCTCATGATTTAGCCAAGCTTAATTTCAATG
>PVIU01032825.1:0-13119 GCA_004026605.1 Ondatra zibethicus | reverse complement strand
TTCTGGCCACTTGGGGCTCCCCTCTGTTGGCTTTGCTGCTTACCCCAACCCTGCTCGCCCCCGGGTATCCCTTCTCATCTGCGTGGTCCCGGCTGCACCCGAGCTCGGCCCACCTGGGCTGAGGCCTTGGAGGAAGGACGAGTACCCTGCTAGGGGGCCTCCTTTGTCCCACGGAGCCGAGTGGAGCGGAGCGGGCAACCCTCAGTAAGCCTGCCCTTGGGACCGGGATCCTCGCCCAACCCGCTTCCGCGGATTCAGCTGGACCCTGACCCCGGGAACCAAGCGAAGCCAAACGGAGCAGAGCGGGCAACTCTCAGAAGAAATGGGCAGGCGCCAATCAAAGAATTCGTCCAACAACCTGAAAAGCAACATGATAAAAGAAAATAAAAGCTATGGTATAAAATAGTGGGAAATTAACATCATAAAACTATAATTTTTGTCCTGAACAATTATGAGTGACTATTTTCCCCAGTAGAAGGACACACACATGCCCTTAGGAAATCTAGTAATACCAGGATAGCTCAGAGATGCAGTTATATGACACCAGGCAATGCAACAGTCCTGCAGTTCTGTTGATTAACTGTTTCTTAGAAATATCTGTCAAAGCAGATAAAATGACTGGAATAAATTATGCTTCTCACAAGTTAGAAGACACCTAACACAAAGGAACAATGGCAGAAACATGTTCTGTAATAGACTTGAAATGACTTGAGGACTGGATTTGGCTCGGAGTGAATGCAAACATCCAAGGAGGAGATGAATGAAATCCAATTGATTGTTTTTTTAAAATGCTGCATCTGTCAAAAAAAGGTTTTGTATTGGTTAAGAGAAAATAACCATTTAGAAAAATCTAGCGTTCCACTGAAAGCTATTTAGAGAGAAATAGAGGCAAATATAAAGGAAAAGAAATTAAAAGGAAGCAGTGGAGAAATAGTCTAGTCTAGACGTGAGCCTGAGAATGCCAAAGGGTTGGAGGAAAGGCAAATGACAACAGCTTGAAAGAAAAGGAAATATTAAGAAATCTACCTGTTTGTAAAACACAGTGCATCATTTTCTTATCATCAGCCAGAGTCAGTTTATCTTGTTATCAGAGGAAACATGAAATGTAGAGACAGTGAACATAAACATGGTAGGTAAAATCACTTTGTCATAAAGCCAGTATGTCCTACATATTTACATTAAAAAAGATAGCTATTTCAACAGTACTTGAAAGCTTGCGATTAGAATTCCTGTTTGTGTGCGTGTTTGGATGTTTGTTGTTTTAAAAGTAATATAAGAAGTGAGAAGACTTTATTTTCAAAGAAATATATGTAATCTAGGAGGGGAAAGAATGATGCTAATGAGATGGATCTAGTAAAAGGACTGTTTCTTAAATTTCTGCATTTTAATTATATTTTGATTAGGTCTGAATATTTCCAGTGCTCATAAGATGAGAGAGAAAGAGTAGAAGTCCTCAAAAATTCAGATCCTTGAAACTGCATAAGGCTGTGCAACAATTCCACAAAGATTAGATTTGGGGAAATACAAGGTTGCAGTCCACGGAACATTCCGAGTCTTAGTGACTTTTTACCCCAATAAGGACTTTTCTTAAGAAACTCTCCATGTTGTTGGTGAGGAAGAAATAGGAAACCAGGTCAAAGATTCCAGATATTTTGCCTTGTACACAAGAAATCAGAAGAACCCTAGATTTTTTTCAGGTAATACAATTCTTGCAGCATTTTAAATGACTCATTCTTTTATTCATACTATGTATAAATAGAGAAGCACTTAACTCCCTTGGATGATTCATATTACCAGGCTTTTCATAAAGAATGAATAGTGGCAGGATATGGAAGGAATGAGAGATAGGAAAGGGGGAAATAATTAATTATATTTTAAATAAGTATAAGAATGTTTTAGTCTATGGTGTATATGATTAAAGGGGTTTGGCACATGCAACTATTTAGAAGAAACATCTTAAAGACACATATCAAGTTTTTCATAGCAATCATCACTGGACTTAACAAGGTTATTTATCAAATTGTTATCTGAGTATTTTCTGCATTTTATTATATAGTCAGAATGTAATAAAATGATTGTTTTATATAAATTTATTCATATATTGAAAAACAAATGATAGAAACTTCAGGTTCAGGCAGAGCTCTTCCTGAAGTTATTAGTTTAGAAACTTAGAAGGATTCTATGGTAACACATACAAATGAGGCACTTAATTCAGTATAGCTTATATTTCTAGGATTTTAGAATATCGAGACATAACTATTTACAACACAATTTCATGAAGTTGCCACAACTCTTAAAAAAGCAAAGTTCATAGCAATTACCAGTTCTATGACCTTTAGAGAAGCACCTTCTAGATTAGACATTGTTTTCCTAAAGTGAAAGAATTAGATGATCTATAGAGGCAAACTCTTGTTTGAAGATACTGAAAGTATCTTGGAAAATCACATAAAAATATACATTTCTATAACATAAATTCACTTCAGTCTAGTTTGGGCTGGGGGAGGAGAACTAGGCAAATTCTAGTTTGTCCTTTAATTGCTATAGCAAAAGAGCTGACAATTTCAGAGCTGGATTCAAAGAAGTTATGGGGAAACATTGTGTTAATGTAATGCTCCAGGCATCAAAACCCTTTAAGGGATTTGCAGACATTGGAGGTTTAACTAAAGGTGAAAATAAGATTACTTGAAGTACAAAAAAAAAAAAGAAGAAAAGAAAATACAGGCAAAGTATCTTAGATAGAATTAATTTAACTGTAGGCAAAATCTGTTTAAAAGGATAAGACAGCAGTGTAGATATTGAGGCCTATGGTTAAAAAAAAAAATCTCCCCTAAAGGAGTAAGAGCAGCCAGAATACATTTTAATGTATTATTTCTAAGAATAAAGAAGCTAAATAAAGTTCTAAGGCATGTAGGCATTAAAATGCATTATATAAAATTGTATTTATTCATAAAACTGCCATACTTAATATAGTTTAATTCTGAGGTATAATTTATCTGGGAAATACTTATAAATTTAGTATTTAAATTTATGCTGAAACATTTTAATCTATGTCAATTGTCTCTGGGAGTCATGGAATTTAAGTTTTAAAAGGAGAAATAAACAATAGTTAGTGGAAAAATCACCTAGCTACTAGGGATTTAGGCAGATGTAGTAGAATTATGAAAATAATATTCTCCCTTATAAACCAAGATTATAATGATGTCTGTCCGTCCAAGGGAGAAAACAATGTCTACACTGTCACTAGATCTCATTTTATACTAAATGATATTTCTCGCAGAATTGTAGACAGTTGTGTTGAGAGTTTTACCTGTGAATTACTGAACTTTGAAAGTATCACTATTTCCTGCTATAATCCTCAGTCATCTTCCTTATGTCAAAGGCTGATAGTACTAATCTCCATCAATTAATCTTGTTATGAGTATGATTTCTGGTGTATGATATACCTCTGAGCTGGGACTGACAGGAATGCCCCTTTCTGTTGAGTAGTTTTCATGGTAACAGGAGGAGCCATGCAAGCTTCCCAAGGAGGGAGGCAACCAACAATCCCACCTAGCTGCAATGCCTATGAACCATCCTAATGACAAGCATGGCAAATAACCCTAAGGGTGTAGCAGTGGCATCAATTCTTCTGTTATTACCAACAGTTATTTAATTGGATTTAAGACCCACTCAATGAGAAGGAGATTGTGATTGGTACTGGACACCTAACTTTTAGTATTAGTGAAATCATGGTTATTGGAAGAGAATCTACAACTATTATTTACTAAGCCAGCATATTCCTAACAACAATCTGTAAACATTTGCCTTTGAACCCACAGACTAGTGTAGTCACCTAGGAGACTTCTCTTTGTAACAAACGGGGAGCACTATAGAAAACCACAACACACAAAAAGGCAGACTTGTGGACCCAGTCCCAGAGGATACATCCGTGAAACTCACCTGCACCTTAGGCTAGACAACATTGTGGAAGAGGAGTGGAAAGGCAGTAAGAGCCAGAGGATGGGGGGCTTTTCTGAGATAGTGTCTCCTAGTAATATCAGAAGTTACACCAAACCTCTCACCAACATGTTGTCCAAATCTCAGCTGAACAAGGATGACACCAATGAATATGACAAACTCAGTGGAGAAAATCCCATGAGACCTCAAACTACAGGCAACTGATCTGGGAACAGGAGAGGTGGTCCTTCCAAGGAACGGACACACCAATTAGTTGTCTAGTGCTAAATAGTTAGCCCTAAGAACAAACACAGGTAGCATTAAACAAACTGAGCAGGTTATATTGATGAGTTTATATACACAAAGAATATACATATATGCATTCAGTAACAACAAGGTTTTGTTTTGTTTTTAGGGGAAAAAAATAGGTCATGAATTTGAGTGGGGAGAGTGGGGAGGCACTTATGGCAGAATTTGGAAGAAGGAAAGGTAAGGGAGAAATTTTATAATCATATTTTAGTTTCAAAAATTAAAAATAACTTTGTAAAGATTATGACGTACTTGAGTATTTTAGTCATCTGATAACTTTTATAAGAAGGGTGGCATTGGTAAACAGGAACTCCTACCACAGAGTGAAACATACTGTGGCTGACTTCATACTTCATGGAGTTTTTTGGCATTTCGTAGGGAAATGTTAGCCATAAATAGAAACTATTTTTCTCTCCTTCTTGCCAATAATTTGAAGTATGTATATGCATATGCATTTAAATATGCACATGTTTTTATTTCTTGGATATACCTACATTTAATTGTTTGAGAAACAAAGTGCCCTGTTTTCTTTCTTTCTTCCTTTCTTTTTTTCTTCCTTCCTTCCTTCCTTCTTTCCTTCTTTCCTTTCTTTCTTTCTTTCTTTCATTGATTTATAGATTTTTGGATGGAAACAAAGGTCTAAGGTGGAAAGGAACAACCTCATCATACGCTAAGGTTTTGCTGGATATAACAAAAGCATTTCTTTCTGGGTTTTTAATAGACATTGTCACAGCAACTTATAAATGACTCCATTTGTGGTATAGATTATCTCTTCACAGATGGGTAAAAGGACGATACTGTGGCTGACCATGTTTCTACATAGCCACGTGTTTACATTTCACAGCCAAATAACCCTTGAAAGGATCATGAGTGCTGCCTCCTACTTATCTCAACTTCACTTGAAAGAGGAGAGATTGTATGTTTAACTCCTTCACAGAAACCCCTATGGTATGTTGAAATACCAAGGCCCTAATAAAGAAAGTCGTGTTATGCGAATACAAAAATTGTCAGATAAATGTCAATTTGTGACTCTATAAACATTTGATCTGTCCAGAAAAGTGTGTGCTGATTGAGTCAGCCTTGACAGATAAAGAGCACTCCCTGAATATCCCCTTCATGAGAAAGATACTTC
The DNA here is from genome assembly GCA_004026605.1 of Ondatra zibethicus. Lineage (NCBI taxonomy): Eukaryota > Metazoa > Chordata > Mammalia > Rodentia > Cricetidae > Ondatra > Ondatra zibethicus. The sequence continues at coordinate 7,742 of PVIU01032825.1, read as the reverse complement.
ATTAATATTTATATTTCTCTTGACAGAGCAGTAGCTGCAAGCATAGGTTGGGTAAATATAGTCTAAATTTGGCAAGCATACATAGTCATGGGCTAGCTTTTGTCTAAGAATCCAATTTCTGTGGATAAAAATATGGGCCTGACTCTGTGTGAAATTCTTGGATTGCAAATACACTAATCATTAATTTAAGGAAATAAAAATCCATGACAAATATTTGAAGCCATGGGGACATCTATAATCAATGAATTCAAGATAGAAAAAGAGCAATGAATGGCCCCGAATCCCATCTGATCGTATGTGTGTGTGGATATATATACTTATAGATATATGTTCTTAGTCTTCATCATTTTTATTCTGTTGTGAGCCTGTGAGGAATTACTAAAAATATATCTGGTCAATAAAGGGCAAGAAAAATTGGAGGGGTTGCTATAGGAACACACAACGTGATACAAAAAAGAACCAGTCTAATTTATACTGTGTTTCCATGTTACATTTCTAGTGTAGTTAAGTTCAACTTCAGAAGACATTCCTCAAGAAGGAGGCTGTTTGAAATTCAGATTCTTCCAAAGGGATTTTTATATACTAACTTTAAAAATAATAAATCCTGAATTTGAGCAGCGCTACAAGCAGAAAACTGATCTTTATTCTATTTATTCCGTTATATTTTCAATGCATTGTGACAAAAATCATTTTTACACAGTGAAAGACCCAGGACTGCATTTTAATAGTGATGAAAGCGTGAGTAAGTAGGCATACTGACTTTGCTGCCACATGCAGCCTCCCATCCATTTTGATAGCAGCATCTATATTCCATTCCCTACCATCCTCATACTTAATTCTGCTGAAATACACAGCTCAGGAACTGTGCTATTCACAAATCTTGTTTCTTCCAAAGGTGACAGACCTTGCTGCCTTGTTTCTGATCTCTACTTGATAACTCCAGGGTCAGCACTGGAGGTCTCTCAGATAGACATAACCAAAATCATTTCACATTCTCCAGACGGGGGACTGAAAAGATGGGGTCACTGCACCCATGGCTGAGTGGAATTTTTCCAGAGGGGATGGAGGCACTGTGTGATTATAATTGAGGGAACGATTAGTTCAACTTCACGGTGCTTGTGTCTGTTCATTCTCATGTGTCCAACTCCTAAGCCCAGTTAATTTCCCTTTCACCACCCTCCCCCAAAACTGTTGTGGCAAGAACAGTTTCTAACCCAGTGATCAAAAAGCCCTGAAGATGGAAATGGCTCAGGTAACAAGATGTTTTGAAAAATCAGGTAAATGACATGGCTTCCATCTAAAAGGAAGCCAGGGACAGAGATCAAATGTCCCCTCTTTCATCTAAAATAAGAAGACTTTATGATTGACAGAGGGAACTGTGGTTAACCTGCTTCATCTGCTCTGGTTGAGCAGAGTGGCTTTCACCTCTGTCATATGGTGAAACGCTGGGGGATGACAAGGCAAGGAGCAAATGGAGGCAAGTACTCAAGAGATAAAAGCACAGCAAAGTTCTGAAACTGGAAAATGACAGCTGAAAGAGCCTGTGATTAATATTTATACAAGTTACACTTTTTATTATGAAACAATCAATCATTATCTCACACAGGGTAAAACATTCAGAGTTCAATATTAACTTTTCCTACCCAGGGACTGTTTAAATGATGTCTACAGAAAAGCTTTCGGTCATGAATGTGAAAGTGTACGCTCTGCAAGAGTACAAAAGCAATTTCTGCATTTTGTGTTCGTAACTCAACAGCAAGGCCGTTAAGAAAGTATGTGTCAGATACTCAGTTTCTGCTCTATCCCAGCACCTAACATAAAATTACTAGCTTTTTGAAAAACTTGTACATAGAATTCTGAGCTGTACTTCAAAACTTTCTAAGGTCTTCTAAAGCAAAAAGCTTTAAAAAAAAAAACTCAAATTGACAAATTGTGGTGTTTTCCAAAAAGCAAAGATTTGAAGTCAAAAGCATTCCTTTCTTTTATCACATAAGAAAATCATCATCTTTTATTTAGAAAGGCAACAAAGTAGATCATCCTGGAAACAGTCCGAGTACTTACAAGCTCTCATGTTAAACTGAATAATCTCTTAGTCTCAAATAGATGTCAAGGCTAATTGGGGGAAGGGCTGAGAAAAGGCATTTGAGCCTTCAAAGGCAAATGGAACCCTTTATAAATGATACCTTTCATCTCAGGAGCTGTGAGCTGGAGGCAGTGCTGAGCTCTTAGTCTGAAAAAGAATCTGCATCCCTCTAAGTAATCACTGCAGAGTTAAATAAGAACCTGGGACGTGAGCTTTCTGACGTAAGCTGCCTATGCTGAATCTGTTGGTCACAAACTGAACAGTTTTCCATACCTGGAAGACAGTAATGCATCTTTACTGCCCATCCACATAGAGAGAAAACCCAGCTGATTCAACACTGAATGAATTGTGTGTCTAATTGTTTCCTAGTTGCAATTTCTTGCTGAGAGCATTTCCACGAGAACACTCAGTTCCCTGAGAGTGAATGCCATTTCCAATATTTTAAGCATCGAAGCAAGTTCTCTCTGAGAACATGAAGACAGTTCTGACTGAATTGATAAAAGCTAGATGTGTTTCTTTTTCTCTGACTTACTTGTATTTACAAGCAATGTGAAGTCAGAAGAGCGTGAGGGTTCGGAGAGAGATGAGTACATGTACCCCAAAGGCAGTGGGGGCTTCCAGAGAGGAGACAAAGAGGCTACAAAAGATAGACCTGGTTCCTCCCAAAGTCTCCATCACATCAGTCATTTCTGCTGAGGGAAAAGTCAGTGACTCAAAATACTATATACTCCCCCCCACTTAGCCCATTTCATTCATGGGAACACCTATAGCAAGAAGAAAAGGGACCCCCAGTTACCCCAATGCAGCAAGCTCCTCCCCCACCTAATATACTACTGACCAAGGCAAAGTGAAATCCTTGAGGTCTGAAATAATTTGCCCTGACAACTTTTTAACTTAATACCAAGAACTGATTTAAATATTGAAAAAACTTATCTCATTAATTTCTAACATTAAGCCATATCTCCAAAAGCATAGATCCTTTGAAATTAGCCTTATCTACATAGTAATGAGAAAACCAGGGACTAATTTTAAAACTTTCACATCCTTCATGCTATTTACTCTGCGCTCAGCCAGAGGGTGACGAATTGCAGTCTTAGGTTGCATGGTCTCATTTTTATGTGCTATTTTAAAAAAATAATGAATTTTCCACCTAAACTGATGAACTTACTTTGTAGACACAGTTTATTCCGTTGGGACCATGCTATCTCCCGATGTGCAAAGCCATGGGGTGTTTTAGGCTTTGCCAGTGTGCTTGTGCTTAATCTTATTTTATTCTAAAATGAAAAGTTTAGATGATTCAACATGCGATCTGGAATAAAATACTTAGAAACTTTCTTTTCTTGGCTTTTCATTTGCAGATGCTTTGGTCCAGCCAATGACTATGCAAATAAGGACGGCAGAACATCCAGGTCTTAGCCTGTGAGTCTCCACCATCCTACCCATCAACAGAAATAATGCAACTGCAGCAGAACTGAATCACCAAGCTCAATCACATGTGCCACATCTAAACTGACGTTAACTTGATTAGAAAGAACAGTCACCCTCCCCTCATACTATTAGCTCTTGGGACATTACTACTGCACATTTATGACAGGTGGTACTAATGAGAACAGAAGATAGAAAACAAACTGGTGGCTCAGGTCAGGGACCAAAGCAGCATCTTCAGGAATGTCCTTGGTCCTCAGGCGTGCCGTGCCAGGAAGAAGCCCTGGTTTCTTACCGCCTCCTAAACCAGCACCTTCCCTGGAGGTTGGAAGTTAGGGTGTGACTCAAATGCCAGTCAAGACACTAATTGCTTCTGGTGAACAGTGTCTACCAGTGGATACAGTGGATTACTGGGTTTTCATGGTGAAACGGCTCATGTATACTCCCTAATTCATCCCACCTCCTAAATGATGCTAGGGATCAAAGGAGGGGATATTACATTGAGACTCATTAAGGGAAAGAGATTTGCTTCTCATCAGAAGAATAGAATGTACCTGTGGCCTTGGGTAGAGACTAACATACAAGCTACCCAATACATATGAGCTAATCTAGCTAAGCTTGTCAATAACCTTGCCAGAAGACTGGATCCCTGGGAAAGCTGATTCACCTTAAACCATGCTAAAGAGATGGAAGAATAATTATCTCTTTAATGAGCTAGGTACTTTTCCTTCCATGACACCTTGCCCTCCTTGCAATAGTAGGGAGCCACCTTGAGGCTTTGTGCTCTCTGCTCAGGAAAGCATAACATTTAATAATGTTACACTATGATGTTACATTTAGTTATGCTACAATAAGAATACGAGGTGGTCTACTTAGCATATTATTTGTATTGATTAAGGCTTCATTAGATAATTTTGGTGTTATCAGACATTATATAACTAGCAGCTACCCCAAGTGAAACACTCTATCTCTAGGGGAATCAAATCAGTTTAACAGCAGGGACAAAATCTGTGATACAAATAGGTAGCTAAAATTAAAAATAAATTTAAAAAGACAAAGGTCGAAAATAAACGTTCTGTCCTCATTGTTCAACTTTAATGTATTCCTTATGTGTATTTATACTTACTGTAAGTCATTTATGTCTTCTAAAGACCAGTCAAGCTACTCAAATGAGTTTCTCAGTGACTTGACCTCCATTTCAAGTACTCAACAAAAAAGACTGCTCTTTTCTCAAGGTATCTCGTCTCTCTTCTTTCATCATTTTTCTCCTTCCATTCTTACCTGCCACCTCACCAACATTCTTCAAATTCTTTATTGTTAAAGATTAAAAGTTTTCCATTTAATATTTAATGATTACTGCTTATCCTAACTACCCCCCCAAAAAAACGGCCTTCATCGGAAAATATGAGGCATTTTATCTCATGAAGAAACACAGAGTAAAAAAATAAAATATGTTTTTAGTTGGGATAAAATTGAAAGCAATGAAATATTAAGGGTAATAAAACATGGCATGAAACCAGAATGATGAATATAGAACATTTATGCCGTAAAATCCAAGGCACACAACAGAGAGCTCAAATCTGTCACCAGGCTGAGATCAGTCAGCGGGGCAGAACACCTTGAGTAGTTACGTAATTTACTGTGTTTGCAAGATAAAGATATACCAATTGCTCTAGCAAAGAACCAGGAACTTCTCCTTCCAGACCCTTTGAGAAGGATTCTTTATTAAACTGTGAACCTGCCACTGAACCCCAGAGCCCCACAGGAATGTTTCCGATGGTGTCCTATGGGATAAACTGATGGCATAGTGCAAAGGCAAGGTATTATAAATAAACACTACAAGGAAGTAGGCCAAATGTGCTGCTCTGTTGTAAACCAATGTAATACTTTTTACATTATTAAGAATATTGCTAACATGTACAACTCGAAAATTATGTTGTGAATGGGTATCCTATCTGAAGCGCAGGGTGACCATTCGGTGACTGGCAATGTTTCACCAAGCTGCTCTTCAATGGAGAAACTGGAATTTTTAAATAAGATTATGTTAAGAGGACTGAATTCCAACTGCTAAACCCATTCATGCTCTGAAGGGACTTGGGTGAGAATTCATACCAAGGCTCAGAGAGTCTTCTTAGGACAGAGCTTACACACATGGGGGCTGGAGACAAGAGCGACTTCTATGACACAGGACAGAATTAGAACTCAAATTTGTGACTGTAAAGCCATAGAAGTCAAGCAGTTGGTTTCATTCAAATAAAAATGAATCAAAATGTCTAGAAAGCATCCCTTTTAAGTATATTGTAAACTAACTTACAATTATGCATAAGAAAGATTAAAAGTTATTGCAAGCTTCATTCTTAGATATCAACTGGACAAGACATTCTGCACTAAGCAGCATTATTATTTATAAACCAATTTAAATGGAAGCTGGATTGAAAGAGCAAGCATAACATCTGAGTGTGGGAAAAGCTGATACATTTTCTTCTTCAATTTTTAATCTTCAAGTCTGGTATTAAACACACACCACCTTTCTGACTACACCTAAGCAAATATTCAGGCTCTGGTATATTAAAGTGCTTTAGCAGGGGGAGAGGGGAGAGGGGAGAACTTTGGTTATAATTGTTGTTTTTCATGTGTTACCGAGCAATCTCCCAAACATTATTTTTAGTTTTCCTTTTTACCTTCATATCCCCTCATACTGAATATTCAGCATAGAGTAAAGTCTGAACAAATACCTACTGTATGATAAGCACATGCCAAGTAAGACATTCTTAATTCAGCACAAGAAAATTATTATTATGGAATATGATTTTCTTTTTTTTAAGTTTATTTATTATGTATACAGTGTTCTGGGCACCAGATCTCATTATAGATGGGTGTAAGCCATCATGTGGTTGCGAGGAATTGAACTCAGGACCTCTGGAACAGCAGTCAGTGCTCTTAACCTCTGAGCCATCTCTCCAGCCCAATTTTCTAAAGTAATGGTATTTTTCAAAATCTCTTACCAAAAATGTACATACTTAAAAAAATAAATCTTTAAAATTGAGGAGGCTAGGGGAGATGGGGCGGGCAGAAGGGCAAGAACAGGGAGGTAGAGTTTTCAGTCAGAAATTAGGATCGCCTCAGCTTCTAGTACACTTCCATTGTCCCCTCTTAGCAGTCTTTCCAGTCGAGTGTAATAAATCTGGAAATTAAAGTCTCAAGGTACAGCAGTGAGCTAAACATGGTGATTCATTCCTGGATTCACAACACTAGGGAAACTGAGGCAGAGGGACCAGAAGCTCTAGCTCAGAGTGGCCTACACAGAGAAGCCCTGTGTCGAACAAAACAAATTCAAATCTGCTACAATGGGTCCTAATGCAAATTCTGTACAAATATCACTAGGTCAAGGGCTTGGTCCATGCCCGGTTCCTATCTAAGGTCAATGGACAACAACACACTCAGAAAAGCCATAGCCAATCGTAGCAATACCAACTGTAACAAAGGTCCACAGAAGACCTGAGTGAGGGATCTATGCTGAGTTTGTGAAATGCTTGCTTGGAAAATTTGTAAGTCAGCAAGCAATCTGTTTGAGAAGAAATAAATGTTAATCTACGAAGCCTCTAGTTTAAGATGAAAGCTAAAACTTCATGGAGAGTAAGTTTACCTGCATTCTGGATCCATGAATAAGAACTGTAAACAAACAAACAAACAAACAAAAACTGCAGAAAAGCTGCCTGGAGTCAACAAATTTGCAGTCATTAACAGACGTTAGCAAAACTGAAGCCTCTGAGTTGACTTGCTAGACTTGCTTTGTTTTATTTCCCTTGTTAATTTAATTCTCACATAGCCTGTGGGGTTACCTAATGGTTTCAGTGTAAACTCTGTTAGGGCAGAAACTGAGAGCCATTCAACTAGAGCTGCCAGAGAGAGGGCTCTGGTGATATTAGTTACAGGTAAGGATTGCCATGAGAAAAATGAGGGCCTCCAACAAGATGCCCTAACTGTAGTGTCTGGCCTCTTATTGGCCACGCCCACTCCCAGCTTCCAGCCTCCGACCCTAACTCTCTGCCTCTCTTCCTCTTCCGCTCTCACGGGAGCAGCAGCTGCTTCTCTCCCCTCTCCCCCCTTCCCTCTATCTCCCTGTCTCTCTCTGTCTCTCTTTCCATCACCCATCTAATAAATGTTTAACTCTGCATAGTGCGCCTACCCGGCTCTCTTTGGTCCGTCTGTACCGCCGCACAGCCCATATGGG
>PVIU01032824.1:0-13119 GCA_004026605.1 Ondatra zibethicus | reverse complement strand
ATTTTCCATTTCCCGCCATCTCTCGGTTTGTGTTTTCTTCATTGCCTCCATTTCAGTTTTCAAGTTTTGAACTGTTTCAGTTACCTGTTTGATTGCTTTTTCTTGGTTTTCTAGGGTATCTTTGAGGAATTTATTCATTTCTTCTAACTTTTTGTTAGTTTTCTCATCCCTTTCGATAAAGGAGTTTTTCACCTCTTCTATAAAGGACTCTATAATTTTCATAAAGCTAAGTTTAAAGTCAATTTCTTCTACTTCATCTGGGATAGGTTGCTCGGGCTTTCCTGTTCCATAATCGGTGGATTCTGGTGTTATCATGTTGCTTTTCAGATTGTTGGACGAATTCTTTGATTGGCGCCTGCCTATCTCTTCTGAGAGTTGCCCGCTCTGCTCCGTTCGGCTCCACTTGGCTCCCGGGGTCAGGGTCCAGATGAATCCACGGGAGCTGGTTGGGCGAGGTTCCCGGTCCCAAGGGCAGGCCTACTGAGGGTTGCCCACTCCGCTCGGCTCGGCTCCGTGGGACCTCTTGTTGATTTTTTAAAAGAACTCATTCTTTGTTTCATTGATTCTTTGTAGTGTTCTTTTTCTTTCTACTTGATTGATTTCAGGCCTCAATTTGATTATTTCCTGCCATCTAATCCTCATGGGTGAGTTTGATTCTTTTAGTTGTAGAGCTTTCAGGTGTTTTCTTAAGTCATTAGTGTGAGATTTCTCCAAATTCCTTTTGAAAAAAAATCCATTTTTCAAAAAATTTCATTTTACAATCCATCCAAATTTCTCCCTCTTACCCCGCCTCTTGCTCCCCTCATTACCCCCCAGGTTCATGCCCCATTCACTCTTAGCAGCAGGTAAGGGCTCTCATGGGGAGTTGAAAAATTCTGGCACATCATTATGGGGCATGACCAAGTCTGCGTTTCGTTAAGATTTTAAACATTTTATTCATTTTACATACCAACCACAGTTCCCCTCTCTATTTTCCTCCCATTCCCTCCCACTTCCCACCCCTAACCCCATAGGCATCCCAGAAAGTGTAAGGCCTCCCATGAAGAGTCAAGGAAACCTGGCATATGAAGTTGAGGCAGGACCAAGGCCCTGCCCCTACATCAAGCCTGAACAAGGCATCACACCATAGGGAGTGGGCTCCAAAAAGCCATTTCATGCACCAGGGATAAATCATGGTCCCAATGCCAGGGATCCTACAATCAGAAAAGTCACACAACTGTTGCCCACATGCAGAGGGCTTAGCTCTGTCCCATTCAGGCTCACTGGTGGTGATATTTTGCTTGTGTTATAACAAATAAAGCTTGCCTGAACATCAGAGTACAGAGCTAAGCCACTAGAGGCCAGGGAGTGGTGGTATACCCTTTAATCCCAGGACTTGGGAGATAGAGGCAGAGGGAACTCTGTTGGTTTAAGGCCACCCTGTGCTACAAGAGACTGAATCTGTCTAAAAAGAGAAACAGAGCTCACACAAAGGTGAACCCAGCACTTGGGGTCCCACCCCTTTAGCCCCAGCACTAGGGAGGTAGAGACAGGAGTGACATGACTGGGTGGAGAGAGGAATATAAGGCAGGAGGAGACAGGAATTGATGACAGTCTGAAGCAGTCTGAGGTCAGTCTGAGGACAGGAGTGCCCTTTAGGTCTGAGCATTGGTAGAGGTAACAACTCTCCTGTGTCTGCCCATTCTGCTTCTCTGACCCTTCAGCTTTCACCCCTCACAGCTGACTCTGTGTCTTCACTATTAATAACAACTAGAATCCATACTACACTTCCCATAATTTGATCCAGAGTCCATGAGGTCCCAGGAGCTTTGGTCAGCTGTCTGTGGGATTCCCTGTCTCAATCTCGACCCTGCCTTGCACATATAACCTTCCTCCCTTTCTTTGACTGGACTCCCTGAACTCAGCCCAGTGCTTGTCTGTGGTTCTCTGCATCTGCTTCCATCAGTTACTGGATGAAGGTTCAATGGTGACAATTAGGGTAGTCACCAATCTCTTTAGAGGAGAAGACCAGTTTAGGCACTCTCTCCACAATTGGCAGGAGTCTCAGCTGGGGTCACCCTATGGATTCCTGGGAAATTCCCTAGAACCAGGTTTCTCTCTAACCCCAAAATGGCTTCATCTATTACTATATCTCTTTCATTGCTCTCCCAGTCCATCCCTCCCCCAACTTGCCCAACCAGTTCCCTCCTGTTCTCATCCCCGATCCCCTCCCCTCTACCACTTGCCCCCAGTTTATCCAGGAGATCTCATCTATTTCCCCTTCCTAGTTCGATCCATACTTCTCTCTTAGGGGCCTCCTTGCAACCTAGCTTCTCTGAGGCTGAGGATTGTAGCCTTATTATTTTTTGCATTACATCTAATATCCACTTATGAGTGACTACATACAATGTTTGTCTTTCTGGATTTGGCTCACCTCACTCGGGAAGATTTTTCTCTACTTTCATCCATTTGCATGCCAATTTCATGATGCCATTGTTCTGAATAACTGAGGAATACTCCATGGTTATGAATGTGTCACATTTTCCTTATCCATTCTTCTTTTTAGGTGCACCTAGGTTGTTTCTTGGTTCTTCCTATTGAGCTACAATGAGCATTGCTAAGCAAATGTCCATGTTGTATGATTGAGCATCCTTTGGATACATGCACAAGTGTCGTATTGCTGGGCCTTGAAGTAGATTGATTCCCAATTTTTCTGAGAAACCTCCATACTGATTTCCAAAGTGGGCGTACAAGTATGCCTCCCCAGAGGCCCAAGTATCACCAGCACCTATTGGAGGAAGTGGTGAGGGACTAAACTCCTTCCTGGACATCCCCACTCTCAAGGCCCTAGGCCCCAGGGAACACCCCATCATCATTCGCCTCCCCTTGCAGGCCCATCAACCTGTCAGCAAGTAATACTCCTGTAGGCAGTGTGCACTACGTCCACTGACACCCTTTGTACTCTGCACCCTGTAAATCCCAGTGGGCTCCCCAAACCATGGAACCAAGCATCCTCCTCCCAGCCATCCACCAGGGCATCAGCAAACCCCAGAGACACAGGCCCCATTTGTACTGATTGGAGTGGGAGTGACCCCCCAGGACATAGGACCTACCTGCACAGATAGGGGGAAGAGCCACAGCAGCCCTTCAGTGGAGGCCCCAGTAGGCACAGGCACCATCTGCATTGATTGGAGGAAGAGATGGTTATAGAGGAGAGTGCAAGAATACATTCAAGAACATAAAGAGCAATATGGCACCAGCAGAACCTAGTGTGTCTCCAACAGCAAGACCTGAACATCACAACACAGATGAAGCAAAAAAAAACCTCAAAAATAATTATATGAAGAAAATAGAATTCCTTTTCTTAACAGTTATGGAGCATGTTTTCTTTTTTACAGTTTTTTATTAGATTTAAAAAAAATACCAATCCAAATTTCCACTCACTCCCCTCCTCCCATTCCCTCCACACAACCTCACACTCCACCCCCTCCAATGCTGAGAGAGGGCAAGGCACCCTGCCCTGTGGAAGGTCCTAGGCCCTCCCCACTACATCTAAGCTGAGCAAGGTATAACTCCAAAGAGAATAGGAACCCAGCAAGACAGCATATGATAAATCCTGGTGCCACTGCCAGTGGCATCTCAGTCTGCCCTAGCCATACAACTGTCAACCATATTCAGAGGGACTAGTTTGATCCCATGCTCATTCATTCCCAGTCCAGTTAGAGTTGGTGAGCTCCCATTAGCTCAGGCACATTGTCTCAGTGGGTGAACCCCTCATGGTCTTGACTTCCTCCATCCTTCAGCTCTTCAACAGGACCTTAGAAGCTCAGTCCAGTGCTCTCATGTTTCCATCTGTTTCTCTGCCTCTGTTTCCATCTGTTGTGGAACGAAGGGTCTATAGTGATATTTAAAATAATCATCAGTCTGACTACAGGGCAAATTAAGATCTGGCACCCTCTCCTCTATTGCTTAGGGTCTTAGCTGGGGTCATCCCTGTGGATTCCCGGGAATTTTTCCAGAGCCAGGCCTCTTGCAAACCCCATAATGGCAGTTAATGAAGGCAGTCAAGATATCGCCTTCCTTGCTCTCATATCTGTCGTTCCTCCATCTCGACTATCCCATTCCCTCAAGTTCTCTCTAATCCTCTCCTTCTCTCCTCCTCTTCCCCTTTTCCCCTTCCTTTAACCCCCCACCTCCATGCTCCCAATTTTGTCAGGCGATCTTGTCTGTTTCCAATTTCCAGGTAAGTCTATATATGTTTTTCTGTGGGTTCACCTCATTACTTAGCTTCTCTAGGATCATGGACTATAGACTCAATGTCCTTTGTTTATGGCTAGTATACTCTTATGGGTGAGTACATGCCATATTCATTTTTTGGGTCTGGGTTGCCTCACTCAGGATAGTGTTTTCTAATCCCATCCATTTGCATGCATGATTCAAGATGTCACTGTTTTTTACTGATGAGTAGTACTCTAATGTGCAAATGTGCTGCACTTTCTTTATCCATTCTTCAGTCAAGGAGCAGCATCTGGGTTGTTTCCAGATTCTGGCTGTTACAAGTAATGCTGCTATGAACATAGATGAACAAATGCTTTTGTAGTATGATTGAGCATCTTTGGGTGTATTGCCAAGTGTGGTATTGCTGGATCCTGAGGTAGGTTGATTCCCAATTTTCTGAGAAACCACCACATTGACTTGAAAAGTGGTTGCACAAGTTTGCATTCCCACCAGCAATGGATGAGTGTTCCCCTTACTCCACATCCTCTCCAGCATAAGATATCATTGGTGTTTTTGATCTGAGAGGTATAAGATGGGATCTCAGAGTTGTTGTTTTGATTTGCATTTCCCTGATAGCAAAGGAAGTTGAATATTTCTGTAAGTATCTTTTGTCCATTTAAATTCTTCTTTTGAGAATTCTCTGTTTGGTTCAGTATCCCATTTTTTAATTGGGTCATTTAGAATTTTACTGTCTAATTTCTTGAGTTCTTTATATATTTTGGAGATCAGTCCTTTGTCTGATGTGGGGTTGGTGAATATCTTTTCCCATTCAGTAGGCTGCCGTTTTGTCTTATTGACTGTGTCTTTTGCTTTACAGAAGCATCTCAGTTTCAGGAAGTACCATTTATATATTGATGCTCTTATTGTCTGTGCTTCTGGGTTATATTTAGGAAGCGGTCTCCTGTGTCCATGCATTGAAGAATACATCCCACTTTCTCTTCTATCAGGTTCAGTATGGTAGGAATTATATTGAGGTCTTTAATTCATTTGGATTTGAGTGTTTTGCATGATGATAGATATGGATCTATATTCATTCTTCTACATGTTGACATCGAGTTATGACAGCACCATTAGTTGAAGATGCTTTCTTTTTTCATTTTATATTTTTTAATTCTTTGCCAAAGATCAGGTGTTCATAGGTGTGTGGATTAATATCTGGGTCTTCAATTCAATTCCATTGGCCAACGTCTCTGTTTTTATGCCAATACCAAGCTGTTTTCATTACTGTAGCTCTGTAATAAAGCTTGATGTCAGGGATGGTAATGCCTTCAGAAGTTCCTTTATTGTAAAGGATTGTTTTGGCTCTCGTGGGTTTTTTGTTTTTACACTTAAAGTTGGTTATTGTTCTTTCACAGTCTATGAAGAATTGTTTTGCAATGTTGATGGGGATTGCATTGAGTCTATACTATGATTTTGGTAGGATTGCCATTTTTAATATGTTGGTCCTTCCTATCCAAGAGCATGGGAGAATCAGTGAAGCAAAGAGCTGGTTCTTTGAGAAAATCAGCAAGATTGACAAACCCTTATCCAAACTAATCAAAAGGCAGTGAGACAACATCCAAATTAACAAAATTAGAAGTGAAAAGGAAGACTTAACAATAGACGCTGAGGAAATTCAAAGAACCATTAGGTCTTAATAAAAAAAAAAAACCCTGTACTCCACAAAACTGGAAAATGTAAAAGAAATGGACAATTTTTTAGATAGATACCATATACCAAAATTAAATCAAGACCAGGTGAGCAATTTCAATAGACCTATAAGCTGTGAGGAAATGGAAGCTGTCATCAAAAACCTCCCAACCAATAAAATCTCAAGACAAGATGGATGTAGTGCCAAATTCTACCAGAACTTCCAAGGAGAGCTAATACCTATACTTCTCAAAGTGTTCCACATAATAGTAACAGAAGGGACATTGCCAAACTCATTTCTTATTTTATTGATATTTATTGAGCTCTACATTTTTCTCTGCTTCCCTCCTTCAATCCTCCCCCAAGGTCCCCATACTCCCAATTTACTCACAAGATCTTGTCTTTTTCTGCTTTCTACTGCCCATGTACATTATATCAATGTAAGTCTCTCTTAGTGTCCGCATTTTTGTCTAAGTTCTCTGGGATTGTGGTTTGTAGGCTAGCTTTTTTGGTTTATGTTTAAAAACCACCTATGAGTGAGTACATGTGATAATTGTCTTTCTGTGTCTGGGTTAACTCAATCAAAATAATATTTTCTAGTTCCATCCATTTTACTGCACAATTCAAGCTGTCATTATTTTTTTCTGCTGTGTAGTACTCCATTGTGTAAGTGTACCACTTTTTTCTTATCCATTCTTTGATCAAGGGGCATTTAGGTTGTTTCCAGGTTCTAGCTATGACAAACAAAGCTACTATGAACATAGGTGAGCACGTATCCTTGTGTCAAGATTGTACATCCTTTGGATATATACCCAAAAGTAGTATTACTGGGTCTTGAGGAAGGTTGTTTCCTAATTTTCTGAGAAATCACCACACTGACATCCAAAGGGGTTGTACCAGCTTGCATTCCCACCAGCAATGCAGAAGTGTTCCCTTTTCCCCACAACCTCTCCAGCATAAGTTGTCATCAGTGGTTTTGATCTTGGCCATTCTTACAGGTGTAAGATGGAATCACAGAGTTCTTTTGATTTGGTTTCTCTGATGACTAAGGATGTTGACCATTTCCTTAAGTGTCTTTCAGCCATTTTAGTTTCCTCTGTTGAGAGTCCTCTGTTTCAGTCTGTACTTCATTTTTTTATCGGATTATGTGATCTTTTTGGTGTCCAATTTCTTGAGTACTTTGTATATTTTGGGGATCAGATCTCTGTCTGATGTGGGGTTAGTGAAGACCTTTTCCAATCCTGTAGGCTGTCATTTTGTCTTGTTGACTTGTTGAGCATGTCCTTTGCTCTACAGAAGCTAGAAAGTAAAAATGACAAGATCTCCTGAGTAAATATGGAGCATGGGGACCTTGGGGGATGATTGAATGGGGGAGGAGAAAGGCAGGGAGTGGAACAGAGAAAAACGTAGAGCTCAATAAATATCAATTATATATATATATATATATATATATATATATACATACACATATATATGTATGCTAAAAAAGAAATCAGATAAACATCACCCTTCATAATAGCCACAAGTGACATAAAATATCTTGGGGTTACACTAACCAAGGAAGTGAAAGACCTGTTCAACAGGAATATTAAGTCTTTGAAAAAAGACATTGAAGAAGATATCAGAAAAATAGAAAGATCTCCAACATTAGGATCAACATAATAAAATAAAAATGGCAATCCTACCAAAAGCAATCTATAGATTCAATGCAAACTCCATTAACATTCCAACACAATTCTTCACAGACCTTAAAAGAACAATACTCACCTTCATATGAAAAAACAAAAAATACAGGATAACCCAAAAAATCCCGAACAACAAAGGAACTTCTAGAGGCATCACCATCCCTGACATCAAGCTCTATTATAGAACTAGAGTAGTGAAAACTGCTTGGTATTAGCATAAAAACAGAGAGGATGACTAATGGAATTGAATGGAATACCCAGATATTAATTCACACACTTATGAACACGTGATTTTTTGTAATAGAAGCTAAAATTATACAATGGAAATAAGAAAGCATCTTCAACAAATGGTGTTGGCATAACTGGATATTAACATGTAGAAGAATGAAAACAGATCCATATCTATTCCCATGCACAAAACTCAAATAAAAATGGATTAAAGATCTCAATATAAATCTGACCACACTGAACCTGGTAGAAGTGAAAGTGGGAATTTGCCTTCAGTGAATGGGCACAGGAGGTCACTTTGTAACTATAACACTAGCAGCACAGACACTGAGAGCAATAATAAATAAATGGGACCTCCTGAAACTGAGACAATTCCGTAAAGCAAAGGATACAGTCAATAAGACAGAAAGGCAGCCTACTGAATGGGAAAACATCTTCATCCTCGCCGCATCAGACAGAGGACTGATCTCCAACATATATAAAGACCTCAAGAAATTAGACATCAAAATTCCAAATAATCCAGTTAAAAAATGGATTACAGAACGAAACATAGAATTTTCAACAGAAGAATCTCAAATGGCCAAAAGACACTTGAGGAAATGTTCAACATCCTTAGTCATCAGGAAAATGCAGATCAAAATGACTCTGAGATGCCATCTTACACCACTCAGAATGTCTAAGTTCTAAAACACCTATGATAGCTTATGCTGGAGAGGATGTGGAATAAGGAGAACACTCCTCCATTGTTGGTGGGAATGCAAACTTGTACAACCACTCTGGAAATCAGTATGCTGATATTTCAGAAAACTGGGAATCAACCTACCTCAGGGCCCAGGTATAGCACTCTTGGGCATATACCCAAAAGATGTTCAATCACACTACAAGGACATCTGTTCAGCTATGTTCATAGGAACATTATTTGTAATAGCCAGAACCTGGAAACAACCTAGATGCCGCTCAGCTGAAGAATAGATAAAGAAAGTGTAGTACATGTAAACACTGGAGTACTGGTATAGGACTATGGTCTGTATCCTATCAATTATATTTTAAATCAATGCTGATTGGCCACTAGCCAGGCAGGAAGTATAGGCAGGACAGCCAGAAAGGAAGTAGAGGCAGGTTAATGAGATCAGGAGAATTCTGGAAAGAAGGAAGTCCATTCCTCCAGTGTCCCAGCCCAGACACAGAAGAAAGATGTGACTGCCTCACGGAAAAATGTACCAAGCCACGTGGTTAACATATACTAGAATAATGGGCTAATAAAAGTTATAAGAGTTAATAAGAAGCTAATCGGCCAATCAGTTTATAGTTAATGTAGACCTCTGTGTGATTTCTTTGGGACTTAACTACTGCAGGCAGGACAGAAACCTTGGACAACAGAGTACTACTCAGTGGTTAAAAAAAAGAATGACATCTTAAAATTTGCATTAAATGGATAGAACTAGAAAAGACCATCTTGAGTGTGGTAACCCATACCCAGAAAGATGAATGGTATGTACTCACTCATGAGTAGATACTAATTATAAAGCAAAGGATATTCAGCCTATGGTTCATGATCCTAGAGAAGATAAGTAACAAGGTGAACCTTAAGAAAGACACATATAGATCCCCCTGGAACAGGGAAATAGACAAGATTGCCTGCCAAAATTGGCAGCATGGGGATTAGGGGTGAAGGGTGGGTGGGAGAGAAAGAGGATGGGAGAATGGGAGTGGAAAAGAGGACTTGAGGGAACAGGATAGTTAAGATGGAGGAAGGATAGAGATGAGAGCAAAGAAAGATATTTTGATTGAGGGAGCCATTATGGGACTAGCAAGTAACCTGGCACTAGAGGATGGCCACAGCTAAGACCATAAGCAATAGAGGAGAGGGTATCCAGACTGGCCTTGTCCTGTAGTCAGATTGATGAATATCTTAAATGTCACTATAGAACCTTCATCTATAACTTACATAAACTTACGTTTAAAGTCAATTTCTTCTACTTCTTCTGTGATAGGTTGCTCGGGTTTTCCTGTTCCATAATCGCTGGATTCTTGTGTTATCATGTTGCTTTTCAGGTTGTTGGATGAATTCCTTGATTGGCGCCTGCCCATCTCTTCCTTCAAATGTGTTAGGGAGAGTCTCAGTGGCTTGATCCCTTGAGAGTTGCCCGCTCTGCTCAGTTGGGCTCTGCTCGCCACCCAGGGTCCGGATGAATCTGCAGAAGCTGGTTGGGCTCCTTCCTCGCCCAGGCGTTCCTGGTCCCAAGGGCGGGCTTACTGAGAGTTGCCTGTTCTGCTCCGCTTGGCTCCGTGGGACAAAGGAGGCCCTCTAGCAGAGGACTCATGCTTTCCCCAAGGCCTCAGCCCAGATAGGCTGAGTTTGGGTGCAGTTAGGACCACGCAGATGAGAAGTGATGCCCAGGGGCGAGCAGGGTTGGTATAAGCAGCAAAGCCAGTAGAGGGGGGTCCTAAGTCGTCAGAAAGCCTCGGGGATGGGCTGGGACCCACTTACCAACAACTGGTCAGTTGGTACTGACCAACAAAATATGAAATTATGATATGGAAAAAGATAATTGGAGCATCGGTACTGACCGAAAATACAATGATGATATGGAAAGAGATAACTGAAGATTCAGTATTGACCGATGATGCAAAAAAATTATGATTTTGACTTGTTGCTATTGGCAATTACTGAAAAGAGGTCGTGACACAGTAAATGTTGGGAGTTATTGCATATGTTAAGAATTTTAGGTTTTGTTACAACGTAAAAGATTTAAGAGCTGCACTAAACTAGCTGAAGAAGCATTCTCAACTCAGGCAATTTTCTTCTCCTTTAAATAGGAGACTATAGCCTCTGGGAGCATAATTATTCATAAAGTGTCATGATTTATTCTGATAAAAAGGCGTGGCTATGAGACACAGGGCCCAAAAGTATATTTCTCTCCACTAATCTCTTTTCTTTACAGAGATCAGCAGTCAATGATTGGTTTGAAGCTTCTTCTCCCCAGATGCCTAAGACAGAAGCTCGCATATATGAATGCTTGTTCCAAAGATGGGAAAATTTGGGTAAATGAAGAGGACTTTGCCCAAGCCAGGCGTGATTTGTCTGTCCTGTCGCAGAAGCACAGGTTTTATGAAAATTAATAAGAAAGAGTGGATTGTAGACCCATATTTCTTATGGTGTGGCAGCCAGGCTCCGAAGCCATAGGCCTCGCCTGAGGTGGTCATGTAGCCCTGCAGATAGGCTCTCATTGTCCTAATTAAAGATCCGGATGCTGTTGCTCTTTTCTTTGTAATTTGGAGGATAACTAATAGAGATGCTAATTCAAACCTACATGACAACGAGCATACAGAGCAGACAGGTGGATGCAGACATGACAAAACATCATTCACCTGGTTACCTAGGAGACAGAATGCTGGTGTATTTCCCACTCAGTTTATGTTTTGGTATAAAAGCTGTTTGGAGAATAAACGGGGAATTCTTCAGGATGTGAGCTCAGGATTTCATGAGGGACCACTGAGAATCTCCCTCCCAAAAAAGCCATGAGAGTTGTGTCTTTATTCGCATGCCTCCACACTGGTTCAGAGAGACTTTATGTCAGGTTCTGGTCGAGAGAAAGAATTTATGGTCCAGACTAGCGACGGACCCTGACAAGCATAGGTTCAAACTAGACCCTCTGAATGAGTTACAGTTTTATGTCTGGGGCAGACTCCTTGATCACTGGCAGTGGCACCAGGACTTATCCGTACAGCTTGTACTGGCTTAGGGAAACTATTCTCTTTGGATGGATACCTTGCTCAACCTAGATATAGTAGGGAGGGCCTTGGACCTTCCTCAAAGCTATGTGCCTTATATATGGATAAGGGTATGGTTAAGGGGTGGCATAGGGGTTTAGGTGGAGGGAATGGGAGGAGGGCAGGGAGAGGGACCAGGGATTGGTATGTAAAATGAAAAAAGATAGTTTGTTTTCTTTTCTAAAAAGAAAAATAAATAACATTTAAAAAAGAAACTATTGATGTGTGGGAATGCACCCTAAAGAATTAAAGTATTTCTGACTGATTCTTTTTCTTATATAAAAGCTTAGATTTGTGATTCTTTTAAGATTTCTTTAGATTATCTTTTGAGATAAATAATAAAGTGATTGATCCTTTATTTGTACCACAAAATGCAGCTTGCCAGTAAGAGAATGCCTTGCTTACTTACACTCTTCTATTCTGTAACTCTTTGCTTAGACAAGAATGTTCTTGGATTCTTCAGAAAATTTCTTTTCACCTGTCATACATAAAATATTTAATAATGTAAGGGATGTGGAAAACATGCTCTTATTTACTTGTATTCATTGTAATCATTCACTTGAAAAATGGAGTGTAACCACATTGTAATTGTTATACTGCTTGAGAGATTTGCTGTGGTATATAAGCTGTAAGAGAAATAATAAATACAGAAGAAGAAGGAAAACATCAAGACTGAGAGAATACAGAAGTATCAAGGTAGAAATAGGAGAAAAACATCAAGAAAGAAGATAGAGTGGAAAGGAAAACATCGAGACTGAGAGAGTTAGGAGGAAGACATTAAGAGAGCTGGAAGGAAAATATCAAGAGAAACAGAAGTGACTTTTCAGGCTAGAGATAATAAAAGAGAATAGAGAAGTCAAATGAATAATAGAGAAGAAAGGCAGAAACCATCAAGAGAGTGTGTGAGCGTCTTTTCCTTTAACCCCCTCAGAGAAAAAAGTAATTGTACCTGACAACTCCATGGATTCCGTTCAAGCCTTGGCCTGCTGGAGGCTGGCCCCAGAGCACCGATAGATTGTCAGCTTTATGAGTTCCCTGGTGGAATTTCTAGGTCATTTATGTAAACTATCCTGTTATCTGAAAATCACAATTCTTTGACTTCTTCCTTTCCAATTTGATCTCCTGCATTTGACTTGTTGCTCTAGTTAAGACATTAAGTACTGTATTGAATAGGAATGGAGATTATGGACAACCTTGTCTTGTTCTTGATTTTAGTGGAATTGCTTTGAGTGTTTCTCCCTTTACGCTGATGGTGGCTACTCACTTGCTGCAAACTCACTTTACTATGTCAAGGGATGTCCCTTATATCCTCAATAGTTCCAATGTATTTTTGTTCATTTACTGGGATGATCATATGGTTTTTGTCATTCAGTCTCTTTACATGGTGGATTATGTTTATTGATTTGTATAGTTTGAACCACCCCAGCCATTCTAGGATGAAGCCTACTTGATCATGGTAGATGGGCTTTTTGATGTGTCCTTGGACACCATTTGCAAATATATTATTAATTATTTTTGCTTCTATGTTCATAAGGGAAATTGATCT